>APFE030061012.1:389506-611798 GCA_000404065.3 Pinus taeda | reverse complement strand
ACATCTCTTCTCAGAGATAAGCTACCATCGCCCTAGCTGGGTTATTTCCATTTCTAGTTGTAAGCATATTTCGGTATTTTCCATTAATGAAATGAATTTCGGTATTTTCCATTAATGAAATGAAGTATTATTTCCACTGCAACTCTTTATTTATGGTTATCGCATCTATGTATTTATGGTTATCTCTGTAATCTATTGCGTTCCTGTTTAAATCCGGATCAAATTAAGAGGCCAAAGCCTCACCCGCCGCTCCTCCTAAGGACTTCTTCTTGGACTTCTTGAGTGGACAATTTGTAGAAAAATGGCCCAGCTCATGACAATGAAAGCACTTAACTTTCATCATGTCTTTCTTCTTACCTCGATGATAAGAATCTGATGTGGAATGGGAAGCTTTTCCTTTCCCCTTCTTTGCCTTAATCGCTAAGGCATAATTCCTTTTATCATCAGTCTTTAATGAAGAGCCATCCCTAGTGTTCCTCCTAATCTCCTCCTGCATCAAATACAACCACAATCATTCCCAATCCGATAGCTTCTCCCGACCATTGACAAAGTCCTGATAACTATGCCAACTCTTTGGGAGCCTTGGAAGAGCAAGACTCACCATATAATCCTCGACAACCATGATTCCAACACTTCCAAGTTCATCATGACATTGAGTGAACTTGGTCAAGTATTTTGGAATAGTCTTGCCTTTCTCCATTTTGATTTTTCGAATTTTTCCCTTCAATGCCAATTTTCTTTGGTCATTATTGTTCTAATACAAGTCCGTCAGTGATTTCCACATAGCATACAAAGTTTCCTTGCCATGGAGACTCGAGACAATGTGGTCCCGAACTCCCTCAAGTATTATCTGCCTTGCCTTCGCCACACACTTCTTCCATTTAGCCAAATTTTGTGCATCTGATGTTGTTGGCTTAGGAATTTATTGATCAACAAAGTCCTTCACACTATTATCCTCTAGCACAACCTCCATCCTATCCCTCCAAGCTATAAAATTCGAGCTTCCTTCCAAGGCATACTCAAGCCGCAAACCGTAGAGCACCATCTACTGATCCTAAAATATGTACTGCAAATTCGAATTTCACCTGTACCCTAAAACTAAATTCTTCAAAATATCCTATAGTATATTGTTCTCAACTCTGATACCATGTAGAAAATCCTATAGATTCACAAGTTCATGCAATTTACTAAAGCACAGGACAAGAATATACTTCTACTTTCAACCAACGGAATCCAATAGATCGATGAAAATAATATGAACAAGAAGAAGATAAATCAATGGCACATAACACAATATTTATATGGGGAAAGCCACTAATAAATACCCCATTATTTGTATTGCATATATCATAAATATGAGTGAAGATATAAAGCTTGTTCTCACTAGAACAATTCTGCACAAGTATGCTCAACTCTCTCAGCTCACAAGCTAGCTCTTGGCCAACACTTAGCCAATTATGCAACTCTCCAAGCTCCTAATCTCTTGCATAATTACTAGGATGAATATCCCATATTTAAAGGGAATTCATGCTCCCAAAACTTCGCAATCCAAACATAGGATCAATCTTTGATGCATGCATGATATTTACACTTTGGTGAATAATACTATTGATAGTACATTGTCTATGAACTCTAGTCTCAACTGGGTCTTTCTATGAACTGACATGCATGAGTTTCTCATGAGGAAATCTTTGGTTAAATGGAGTAGCACTAGTGGATGCATTAATGCACCAACTGAATGTTAGTCATCTATTAGTTCCAAAAATAATTTAGAACTAATTTAACTAAAATTAACTCAGTAAACTAAGTGATCTAATTTCCAACTCAATTTAAGCTCACATTGAACCCCTAAAACTTAGGGAGAACATATACATGACTATTTACAAGTTACTATGAGAATAGAATTTGATTTTAATTCTCAGTTTAATTCAAGGAAAAATTAAACTGGAATTTCTTGTTACCATTTCTGAACACTTCTTAACTCATGGAAAAACTATTGCTTCCACCCCACTTTGTGACATAGTCTGTGAAAACAATAATACAAGAATTTTGGTTTTAAGGTGGATTAATAGGACCTAGAAAATCCATAACCCATATTTCAAATGGTTCTACTAAAATCTATTTCTGAAGGGGCATTTTGTCAGACTGAATGGGATGTCCCATTCTCTAGAAACTATTGTAGCTTTGAATATATTTTTTAGCATCTTTAAATATGGTGGGCCAAAAGTAGCCCATCTGCAACACTTTATGTCCAATCCTACGATTGGACAAATGACCTCCACACGGCTCATCATGGTGTTGACAATGCTAGAAATGCTTCAACCAAGGGGTATCCCCGATGTGAATTCCCAATTAGACCTCACAACATTTTGGATAGGATCCCTATCCAAAATATGTCCCAGTTTTCGGTTGCCTTAAAGATATGCCTTGAACCTAACTATCATCATGAGAGAGGAGTGAAAATTTTCCTTCAAAAATCAAGGGAGGTGTTCCTAGTGAGTGTCCAATCATGTGTGTGTCAAATTTATTTTACTACAAACAAGGAGGATAAGTGAGCCTCTAAGAGAGAGGTAATAGTACCACCCTAGTAGAGACAGGCATAAAAAAGAAGAATTTGTTCAAGATCAAGTGGAATAGTCCACATAGATACAAAGGTCATTACAACCAATAGAAAAAGGAAGATATGTCTAATATCCAATGTAATATTCCACTGGGATGTGATATTGATGATAACCATTACAACACATTCTCAATATGGTAAGTACCAAAATAACTAAAATAGTTCAACTACTTTAGTACAAATGAAAGAAAACATGAATTACAAACATTCACAGAATAATCTTAAAAACATCCATAATCCATGCATGAAGAACATGTTTTCCATAAGGCTTATGATGTTAAGAAAAATTCTCAAGACATATGTATGCAATGAACACCACTAGATCCAGTAGTGAAGCACTGGAGCCACTCCTTTCTCCTCAAAAGAACTAGTTTGTCTCTCTAATTCCTTGCAGGAGGAGCCAAGGTGAAAAGTCATTTACTCAAACAATGAGGGTGTATATATAACCAAGAGGTGATGCTTCACATTCCTTGTGACTCTTTGACTACCCCATGATTTTTTGAATTCCTATGACTTTTTGAATTTACATGACTCTTCATATTTTGAATGTGTCCATTAGACTTCCACTTTACAATACATTTTAAATAGATAATTTCATAATCCACAATAATTTTGTGGCATATGACGACTCGTGAAAGGACATGACATGGCATATATGGCATGGACTAAATGATGATGTGGCAGTGCCAAGTTGTCCTTCTTGCTGCTTCTTTCTTTCTATAATCAACAATAGATGTGCAATGCTTCATCTTCATGCGATATGTGCTTTGTTCTTCATATCCATGCTCCAAAGGGTTGTGAATTGGATGGAGTCTTCATGTGGTCCTGATATTTGATCTTCTGTTGTAATCTAGTGTTCCTTCATCTTCTTTCCTAATGATCATCTTATCTGTTCAGCTCCATATGTGTCTTTTAGCATGTTTTCCTTCTCCATATCCTTCTTCATCATCTTGCTATAGCATGATAGATTTCCTGCACCTGCAATCCACTCATGACAAGACAACATTAGTCCCATAAACCACTATTCTAAGATGATGCATGATGGTCCACCAACTAAGCTAGAACCAAGTGTTAGGTTGAGGGAGAGGCTCAATGACTGTGCAATTGCAAAGTTCAGGCAGTCAAGGGTTAGGGTTGAGCCCTGAGACTGTGCAATGTGCAGTTTAGGCTTGGACTGAGAAAAAATATTATGCATTTTTGGGAGTCAGTGAGCCACGTTGAGGGATTTTGCACTGTTCTAGAAGGTAGAGGATTCCAAGTGATTGTGCAGTTGTTCAGATCAGGAACTTAAGGGTTTGCCTTGAGGTCCGAAATTGTGCAATGTGTACTTTATGACTAGTTGGAGGGCACAATTTCATGTTTTTGGAGGCCAAGGCCTTGGCTTGAGCACTGAAATTATGAAATGTGTAGTACTAGAAGGATAAGAGGCAAGGTGATTGCATAGTTTCATAGTTCAGGAGCTCAATATTGAGGCTTGAGGATTGAAACTATATAATGTGAAATGTTGGCTTGGCTAGAGAGAACAACTACACAATTCTGGGACTTAGGTGTTGGGCTTGAGCACTAAGTTTGTAAAATGTGCATTTCTGGGAGGTAGAGACTGTGCATTGCATAGTGCCAAGAGACAAGTTTTTTAATTTAGGATTGAGACTACGCAGTGCATAGTTTAGGAGGGTTAGATGAGGATGAGTGGGCCCAGTCGGGAGTTTTTCCAATTTTGATTAAGTGTTAGATCAGTGAGAGGAATTTGAATAAAACCAATACTTGAACATTATCACACACTTGGTTCACTTGACAACACAACATGGAACACTCAAAAAACTTGTAAAACATGCTTTCCTCAATGAAACAACACTGCGACAACCCATTCCAAGTGTGACACTAAAGATACACTTTGCGACGAAAATGACGACACACTATGTAATAGTGCATGAAACTTTGAAAATGAGTGTGGAACATGTCAACAGGATAAGAAAAAATCATTATCACAAAGATTTCCCCTTGAAATAAACCAAAACTCCACTTTACACAATAAGCAGAAATTCACATGCTATATGAAAAAAAAGTGTGAATGGCACTTGCGATATGCGAATGACGGTGAAACAAACACATGTCAAGGTGAAGATAACATGAAAATGACACTAATTAAAGTGAAATCAAGTGAAATCAACAACCAAAAACATGAAAATGGCACTCACGAAAACAAAGATGCGTGAAGCGAAAATTTGGAAAACTCACTGAAATAGGAGTACAAACACAGCTAGAAGTGAGAAATTATCAATTCTAGTGCACACTAGTTGTCGACATGAATTGGAAATCACACAGGCACAATATTGATGGACCATGCTATGCTTGTTCAAGCTTGCATAAACGAATTTTCTCATGCAGTTGTTATAGACTAAGCATGTGTGAGAAAGTGACTTCAACACTTCCAATCCAAAAGGGAGCTCAAAGACTTAACAGAGATAGAAGTGACTACAGAAATACCGATCATGAGATCCATAGTAAGCTCCAAAATTCTAGTGTAGGCAAAATTTTGGAGAGTGTTTGTCGCAACGACAACACCTGTAGACACACTGGTAGAACTCCAACTTCTCTGCCTTGGTCAATTATTTTGTGTAGGGTCTAGTTCTTTAGGGAGTATTGAGTCATCACTGAAATTACCATGGCTTCCCCATTTTCCCCATGCATAAACATACTCCCCTTCATTCATTTACTTGGTTAAAAAAAAAAATAAGGTCAGTGATCACACAATGTTTAAAATTAGGAAAGGGTAATCAATTTCACCAGCTTTAGATTTTCTAAGTGTAGTTTTTCATCTCTAGTGTTGCTCCGCTTGCAGTAGGCCTTGATAGTACCCTAACAGAGTCACTTCAGGAAAACAAACATTAATCTACTGCCAGCGAGCCTAGATAGTACCTTGGCGGAGTTTCTTGCTTCACCTCTCTACATAGGGATCATTTCTCTTCTTTCACCTTATTTATTTATTTATATAGGAATTTACATCAACACTTATTTATTTATGGATGGAAGAGGGATCCAAACTTATTGAGATAAGGAGAATTTGTTCCTTAAGAGAAGCATGTAGATACCTTTGATTTAGGTTTTCTCATTTATATTTTCCCATTGTCCTTCTCTACTTGATTAGATTAGCCTGAAAACACCAAAACATAAAAACTTGAGTGAAGTCATGAGGTTTCCATAATAGAAATGGAGATCTTGGTTGCTATTGTGTAACTTCTTGGAAGGTGTACCAAAAATACTTCACTTAAGTCTCTAGGTGACAAGTGACCCTAACAACAAGTTGATGGTTTCTTGTGATACAAATATGCAATAAAAATGGAAAACCTGCAACAAAAGTAAAGACAATCCAAAATATAAAGCAACAATAAATATATCTAATGAAATTATCAAATGAGATCTATAAAAGGGTTTGTAAATCCCTCTCCACGGGATGGGTCCTTTGATGTCCTTGATGCTTCAGAAAATGATCTTCTCTCTCAAAAAGTGAAAAACATAGACAAAATGTGGAGAACTCAAATGGGAGCTCAAAAGAAAAAAGACAATAATGGTGACAATGATTATGATCATGGTGAAGAAAGAATGGAAAACCCTCCTATTTATAGCAAAGTATCGATTTAATCTCGAAAATGGAGAATAATAAAATAATATTGACCAAATCAAGATCTAACTGCTTGGAATACTTTATTATATTTATTGGAGAGGGGAAATATATTTAAAATGGTTAAATATATTTATTTAGATATAATTAACAAATAAAATTAATTATTAATTATTTCGCTAGGATTAAAAATGGTGTGAAATTGAAATAATTATTAAATAGTGATTTAACAATTATTCCAATAACAAAAATAAGGAATTTTAAATAAATAGTGATTTAGTTAATTATTCCTAGGGGATTTAGTCAAATGTGACAGGGAATAATTATTGAAATAATGATTTAATAATTATTCCTAGAGAAAATTAAATAAATAGTGATTTATCTAATTATCCTCATGGGTTATTTTATTTAAATCAGTAAATAATTTAATAAAAGTGGTTTACTAAATTATTTTCCACAGTGAAAGTGATTTTACTATGGTAAAATTAATCCTACATGGTGTATTTGGATCCATCTAGTTAAAAGTGGCTAGGTGGTCATTTTTTGGTGATAACATATTTCCCCCACACATATGAGTGTTAGGAGAAAATTGTATGACCAAAATACGTTGTAGGTTACACTTCCACGAGACACCAAAAGGGGAGTCAAAGAGAGAGAGAAAGAATT
Organism: Pinus taeda; assembly: GCA_000404065.3. Lineage (NCBI taxonomy): Eukaryota > Viridiplantae > Streptophyta > Pinopsida > Pinales > Pinaceae > Pinus > Pinus taeda. The sequence goes on along the minus strand of APFE030061012.1, from coordinate 604,890 downwards.
GAAGCAATACAAGGATAGACAAAAATGGAGGGGGCGAGACCTACTAAACTGATAGATGTCTCCTTTTATGTGGGAGTACATGATCTCAAATGAGGCAGGGGAGGCATACCCATACCCACCAAGATAATTGCGTAAAAATAAGAATGATGATCCCAACAATGTGGGACTGAGCTACAAAGTACATGATACATGATATACTAGCATTAATCGGCCAAATAACAATATAATGGATCCCATATACATAATGTGTTTGGAAACACATAAGTCATGATTGAATATAATAATATCTGAGTACATGAGACATAATTATCCTCAAGCTAACATGGTGAGGGGGGATCAAAACCAAAGAAGCCCTGCTGAACAAGAAAGGGCTTTGAAGGTCTAAATGGATCATCTAAAGGAGACATGCGTGTTGTGGGCATTGCAAGCGGCAGAAATTGAACCCATCAAATCTACAGAACTACATCTAAGGCAGGATCATCCAGGCATGTGGGGGGGATACCTGAAGGGCCACCTCCTCATGAAGTCTGAAACATCTCACACGCACCCAGGAATCACTGGGACAATCGTCTCTATCATCAAACCGTCAAGTGTATGAATCTCAAACATGCGATAAGGACATGATGTCGAGCACGTGAGAAACAACCCAAGTCAAAGGGAAATAATGATTCCCTTTGCTTGATATGAGGCACTAAACAAGATGGAAGTTGGAAGCAAGGTACACCACCCTCTAGACCACTCTTCTGGAATAAATGTGCTGAGGTTGACGGAAGAGGACTCATTAGGTTTAAGGCAATAAGGAATCCTTAATAAAGGCATGAGGGATCATAGTAGAGTGACTAATGAACTAACACCAAGGATAGTGATGGAAGGAAAGAAGATGGGTGGCAGACTGGAAATTTCCCTTGTCAGAGCATAATAAGGATGCCAGAATTGGAAGCAACTGATTCAATTCCAGAAGGGATGGTCAATGACTCAAATAGGGGTTCGACAAAGATGGAGAAGTAGAGTTGGAGGCAAAATATAGAAAATGGGATGAATGCAACATGACAATGTATGGAACACTGTAACTAGACTCAAGGGGACTCAGAACAAACTCCATAGATACAAGGGTGACTCATCTTAGATGCTCTGAACAAGGGTGACTCAATGTTGTTGTGATGTGGGGGAGGATCAGAGGGACCATGAAAAATATGAGGAAATGATGGTTACTCATGACGAAAATCAACATGTGAGGCAACCAGTGCAAAGGTAAAGTGGTACCAAAGTACGGGTGCCTCAAATGAAGAAATTTAGTTTTAATAGGTGACAAAGTGAAACATCATGAAAAATTGGCTTCTTAGTGAAGTTTCAAATTACCAAAAACAAAGAGAGAACCATTATATAACTCGGTAAGACATTTCCAATGGTGCTGGAAGTTCATCAAATAGAGCTACAATTTGGTTGCAATAGGTGACAATAAAACTATGGTTTTTCCTGTAAAAGGGATTTTTTTTAAGAAAATTATATATTACAGAGCAATGGAAAACATAGAATATTGCATAAATATAAACACATAAAATGCATAAAACCAGAGAGACACAGATATACGTGGTTCACCTAGTTTGGGCTACGTCCACCCCGAACAGCTAGTCCTTCCTTTCTATTATCCAGCGAAATGAAGAGACATAACTTACAGTAGATCCACTGTAATATCCTCTATTTTCTCTCACAATCTCACCTCTATTTCTCACTGAGAGAATACACATCTATTACATAGCCTCAAATACAATGCTCTCATACAAAGAGAGGAGTTTCCTTCTAGGGCAAAAAAAAAAACCCTAAACTAAACATAAGTTCTACCGTCATATCATCTACCTAATGAACAGCCCAAATTGACTAGAAATTACTATACTTTTACAAGGGAATTTTACATATGTTTTTAGCTTCGGGAGCACAGCCCCTGAAAACCCCGTTGGGGGACCGCTAGCCCCCAGACCCCCCAGCCGGGGGGGACAAGTCCCCCCCACACCCCCTCACGTGGAGGGGTGTACAAACCTCTTGGGGTATACATCCAACTGAAACAAAGACCTCTAAACAATCATGCTCCACATCCAACAATCTCCCACTTGGAGAATGATTGTAGCAACTCCATCACTGCTTCATTTGTTGTACAATGACTCCTCTTTGGACCTGGATTTTTCTCATCTTCATCATTATCCTTGAAGACCAATTAAAACTAAGCATATTCTTAGTTTCTCCCTGGTTACAACTTTTGTTAACATATCTATAGGATTCTGGCTAGTGTGTATCTTTTGCAGCTTCAACTCTCCATCTTCCAACACTGATCATATGAAATGGTACTTGAGTTGTATGTGTTTAGTCCTAGAATGAAATGCTAAGTTCTTTGCAAGATGAATGGAACTTTGGCTATCACTGTATAAAGTGCCCATATCATACTTCTTACCCAATTCACCCATAAACCTTTGTAACCAAATCATTTCTTTACTAGCCTCTGTAGTAGCAACATACTTTGCTCCTATTGTTGAAAGTGCAACAACACTTTGGATTTTTGAAACCCAACTGACAGCTGTTCCACCGATAGTAAATACATATCTTGTAGTGCTCCTCCTGTTATCTCTATCACCTGCCATATCTGCATCAACATATCCCTGTAGAGAAATGTTTGAACCACCAAAGCATAATGCTTGATTTGTGGTACCTTTCAAATATCTGAGAATCCATTTCACTGCCATCCAATTTTCCTTTCCTGGATTGTTCATGTCCCTGCTTACAACTCCCACTACATGTGCAATATCAGGCCTTGTGTAGACCATTGCATACATTAAGCTTCCAACTGCTGATGCATATGGAACTTTAGACATATAATCCATGTCTTCTTGGGTCTTTGGGCACATTTCCTTACTAAGTTTGAAATGGCTAGCAAAAGGTGTACTAACTGGTTTTGCATTGTGCATATTAAATCTTTTCAACACCTTTTGTATGTACTCATTCTGAGACAATGTTAATTTGCGATTTTTCCTGTCTCTAGTTATTCTCATACCAAGGATTTGTTTTGCAGCTCCCAATTCCTTCATTGCAAATGAATTTGCCAATTTTCTTTTGAGCACATTTATTTCCTGCATGTTAGATCCTGCAACAAGCATGTCATCTACATGCAATAACAATATAATATAGCTGCCATCATTTTGCTTTTTCAGATAAACACAATGATCAGAGTGACATCTAGTATAACCTTGTTCAGACATAAACTTGTCAAATTTTAGATACCACTGCCTTGGAGCCTGTTTTAAGCCATACAAGCTCTTCTTCAACCTGCACACTAGTTTCTCCTTCCCTTTCACTTCATATCCTTGTGGCTGCTGCATATATATCTCTTCCTCCAAATCCCCATGGAGAAAGGTTGTCTTTACATCTAACTGCTCAAGATGCAAATCTTCAGCTGCTACTAGACTTAAATAGTTCTGATTGAAGTCATTTTAACAACAGGAGAAAATATTTCATCAAAATCAATACCTTTCTTCTGTGCAAACCCCTTCACCACAAGTCTAGCTTTGTACATTTTTTTTCCTCCATCTTCTTCCTTCAGCCTGTAAACCCATTTATTCTTCAATGTAGTTTTTCTTGCAAGCAACCTGACTAAGTCCCAAGTCTGGTTATGCATTAAGGAGTCCATCTCTTCTTCCATGGCTACCTCCCACTTCTTCCTGCTTTCAACTTGCATTGCTTCTTCATAACATTCGGGTTCACCAAAATTAGTCAACAATAAATAATATAATGAAGGAGAGTATCGTTCAGGGGGTCTACTTATCCTGGTAGATCTTCTAACACCACTTTCAAGTGTTTGGTGTGTCTGTTGCTGTTGTGGTGGTTGCCATTGTTGTGGTTGTTGATTATTATTATTTTCAGGCACCTTTACTTTTTCAGTGATTTCATCAAGAACTTCGTATTCCTTGTTTTCTTTTTCCTGTTTCTTTTACTGCAAGTAATTCTTCTACAAGACCTTTTCATTGAATATTAGATCTCTGCTCCTAATGATTTTGTGATCTTCATAATCATATAAGCGATAACCAAAATCATTAACACCATATCCAATAAAGGTACATTTCTTTGACTTTGCCTCAAGCTTTGTTCTATTTTCTTTATCAATATGGACAAAAGCCTCACAACCAAAAGGCTTTAAAAAGGAGTAGTTTACCTTTTTACCTGTCCATGCTTCCTATGGAACATCACCATCCAAGGAACTTGAAGGCCCTCTATTCATTAGATAAACAACAGTATGTACATCATCTGCCCAAAACTATAAAGGCAATCCTGCATGCAATCTCATGCACCTTGCATGCTCCATGATTATTCTGTTCGTACTTTCTGACACACCATTTTCTTGTGGTGTTCTTCGAACTGTCTTCTCTCTGCGAATTCCATGCTCTAAATAGTACCTATCAGACTCTTTGCTGGAATATTCACCTCCATTATTTGATCTAAGACACTTCAATTTCTTTCCTGTCTCAATCTCAACCAAAGCTTTCCATTTCTTGAAAGTATCAAATACATCAGATTTATTCTAAATACAATAAATCCAAGTTTTCCTGGTTGCATCATCAATAAAAAGTATCATAATAATGAGAGCCACCGAGAGATGATACTTGAGCAGGTCCCCATACATCTGTATGTACAAGCTCTAATTTTTCACTCTTATTTTCTTTCCCAACTCTGAGAAATCTGACTCTCTTTTGTTTTCCCTAAATGAAATTTTCACAGAAGTCCAAATCAACATTCTTCAAGCCCGGCAATGAATTCCTTTAGTGAAGAATCTTCATCCCCTTTTCACTCATGTGTTCAAGCCTATGATGCCATAATTCTGCATCTACTCCTTTGGAAGTTAAAGCATTAACAGAGTTAGAAATACCATTGCATAAATACAATGTACCAACCTTTTCGCCTTTTCCTATTACTAGGGCTCCTTTGGTAACCTTCCAAGCTTTATCTGTGAAAGTTGTCACACAACCTTCACCGCCTAACTTCCCTATTGAAATTAGATTTTTCTTTAGATCTGGAACATGCCCTACCTCCTTTAGTAGCCATTGGTTTCCATTCTGCTATTTTACAAGAACCTTACCCATTCCAACAATTTTACAGGGTTTATCATCACCCAAACGGACTTGTCCAAAATCTCCTTGAACATAGTCATGAAAATATTTCTTATCAAGTGTGGCATGGAATGAAGCCCCTAAATCTACCACCCAGGAATTAGTAATATTTTCGAAAGAAAGAATCAAAAGCATCTTGTAACACCTCACCTGTCACATTTGCTTCATGATTGTTTTCTTGTTGTGCATCTCCTTCTTTTCCCTTCCGAGATCTACAGTCTTTTTTTAGGTTTCCTTTCTTTCCGCATTTCCAGCACACTATCCCCGATCTGGACTTGGATTTTCCTTTCCTTGATTTACTGTGATATCCCGAGCTCTTTCCTCTTTCCATTTTTCTTCCCCTAGAATCTCCACTCAAAGCATTTTTCGATGTCTCACGGGAGCTTTTCCGTCACATTTCCTTGCTAAGGATAGCACCGACAACATCATCAAACTTTAAAGTACTAGATCCAGAAACAGAGTTACTAGTGGCCATTACTAAACCATTCCAACTCTCTGGCAATGAGCACAAGAATAACAGAGCTCTAACTTCATCATCAAAGTTTACTCCTATAGAACATAACTGACTTGTAACAGTATTAAAATCATTTAAATGGTCTGCAACAGATCCACCTTCAGACATCTTCATATTAAATAACCATTTCATAAGAAATACCTTGTTTGAGGCCAAGGGTTTTTCATATAGTTTCTCCAACGCCTTAATTAAACCCTCTATCGTTGTTTCCTTCGAAATGTTGAAGGCAACCGATGCTGCGAGGCACAAACGTACTGTTTCGAGTGCCTTTCTATTGAGAAGGTTCCATTCTTCATCTGTCATACCTGTCGGCATCTTTGTTTTTCCGCACAATGGTAGGTATAGATCTTTTTGATACAAATAATCTTCCATCTGCATCTTCCACAACGAGAAGTTTTGGCCGTTAAATTTCTCGACCCTAAACTTACCACCTTCCGCCATTGCTCCCACTCGAACAAGGAACCCTTCTTTCCTGTGAGTTTATCAACCAAATAGACCTTCGGCTCTGATACCAGTTATTAGAAAATTATATATTATGGAGCAATGGAACACATAAAATATTGCAGAATATAAACACAGAAAACGCATAAAACAAGAGAGACACAGATATACGTGGTTCACCCAGTTTGGGCTACGTCCACCCCGAACAACAAGTTCTTCCTTTCTATTATCCAGCAAAATGAAGAGACATAACCTACAACAGATCTGCTGTAATATCCTCTGTTTTCTCTCACAGTCTCACCTCTCTGTTTCTTGCCTAGAGAATACACATATATTACACAGACTCAATACAATGCCCTCATACAAAGAGAGGGGTTTCCTTCTAGGGCAAAAAACCCTAAACTAAACATAAGTTCTACTGTCAGATCATTCGCCTAATGAACGACCTAGATTGACTAGAAATTACTATACTTTTCAAGGAAGTTTTACATCTATTTTTGGCTTCGGGGGTGCTGGTGGGGGGGACAAGTCCCCCCCGCACCCCCTCGCGTGGAGGGGTGTACAAACTTCTTGGGGTACACATTCGGATGAAACAAAGACCTCTAAACAATTATGCTCCACACACAACATCGGCGGCACAAACCCGATGGCACAGTTATTTTCCTGATCTGAGCAGCTGATTTGTAGAGGACCCGAAGGAGGGAATCTTTGCAGAATCTAGGGAAATCTAAAAGATTCCTTGAGCCCCAGATTCGCAATTTCTCAAAATTCAGAAATTTAACAGTCAATTTTCTACTATGTGATGCCACAAATCTGATGGTGTGTTCAGATTTTTCATTTTCTCATTCTATTTTTTGGCCACTTTTCTAAGTGGAATGCAGGTGTCAGCATTCATGTGCAAGCAACCATTTTCATGCGATTCGATGCTGTGAGATCGATGGTTTGAGCAACTTCAACAGTTTGAAATCCGTTTCTTCATATGGCCCTAGGCTGTGAGGTATATGCAGTGTATTCATGTACTTCTTTTTCTATGCATTGTGCTGCACAGATCCCTGTTTGATGTTTAATGTGGGATCTTGTTTTCATACTTGTTTCATGATTCCTGCTTGATGTGATGCAGAATCATATGTGTCATGTACTTGTTGTCATGATTCGTCATGTTGTGTTTTGAGATCCCTTTGTTGTATGTTGATGGGATACTCATGTTGTCGTCATGCATGTTTGCATTAAGATCCCTTTTATGCCATGTTGGTGGGGTGCTCATCATGCATGAGTTTGTGTCATACTGATAGGAGTCTTTTGACTGAGAGTTCCTGTAGTGGAACATCTCTTTGAGCCACTCCTGCATGAGGGCATTTTCCTTGTATGATCGCAACATCATCTCTTGTGTACCTCATCACTATTGGAAACACTTAATGCAGTGGCCTACACCATCTTGACATCGAGGCCCATAGACGTAGTCCCTCCTGGACGAACTCCATTATCAACAGCTTATGTTTTTAAGTTGCTAATGATTGTCATGTTCCTCTTCTTTACAACATGCACATGTATTAATTTATGTTTCTTTTAAAAAGGAAATTTAACACACCACGAAAGTAAAAGGTCTTGGAAGGGTCCTTCGTCACACCCTGACCTGGATCATCTAGTGTAGGGTGTAGTTCTAGCTAACAAGGAGGGTCTCCACTAGGTATTAGAAGTGCGAAGTACACTCTTCCAAGCCTTGAGGGTAGGCTTGCAAAATCATAAAAATGGCTAAGTACAAAATGGTGAAAGATTTGAAAACACATTGAGTTGAGAGAGAAATTAATCATAACACATCTTGAATCATCAGAAAAACTTATATGGGACCCATGACTAAGAAATATAAATCAAAATTTCAGGTCACGAACAATCTCCAAGTGCAACAAACGAAGTATGTGCAATTGCAACCAATAAGTGTTGTTTTGTGACTAGGAAGTGTACTATGACTCGAGAGTGTGAAATTAATTCTCTTAGTGATATGATGACAAAAGGGACAAGACACTTGAAACATGTGTAAGAACATACAATGGCAATTGATGACCAAAAGAAACACTCCACATGATAGAAGGTAGGCTCCAAAATTCGAATATAGAAAAATTTGGGAGGGTGTTGTATCAACGACAACATAACCCAACCTATTTGGATTCCATCTTTGTGGGTTAAATTCCTTTCAAAACGTTCTTCAATGGCTAATGGTAGTGATGATTAGGATTCTTGGGACTTCTGGGTTGGTGCTTTATTGAGCACACGTGGTCACAAAAACTTAGTGCTTCTTTGTTGTAAGAATTGTCTCCGCAACTTCGGCTCTCGATCATGCCTCAAGGACTTCATAGGATTTCGATATTTCCTTCTTTCTACTCTCCATTTACTGATCCCTGAACTTCAATCCTCAATCATTCTAACCGAACAAAACATGCCCATTCAATATCTATTGTCTTCTTGTCACCATGCTCTCCCATTGTCATCCCTTTAAAATTGTATTATCGATGTAGGATAGCATTCAATGCCATTTCTTGCTACAGACCTGACATAAAATCACCCTCAGCACACTCCCTTACTCGTTATGCCTCCTCAGCCTCAATCTAACACAAAGACCCTTTGTGGATTCAAATCCTAGTTGTGGTCCTTGGTTTCGACCGGGTCCTCTATGGTCATATTGTCAATCATTCTTCTCTTGTTTTGCAAAATCACATACACATGCATGCGTATTTGATTAGCCTTTCACATACACCTCTCTGATAGCCTCCAACACACGAACTCTGACAAAGCGATAAAACCACAGGGAAAATTAATTCTCATAGGGATGAAAAACCCCGAGAATCATCTTCATTCTATTAAAACCCAAATTTATTTACAGAGGAATGTACAATGGGGCTCTCTTCCCCGACTACTCTATCTCAAAGCTTCTCTCCAAGGGTGATTTGCTACCCATATATAAAACTAAAATATTGTTAGAATATTTGATAATAGGATAAACAATCATTTGGACATTTGTCCCAATTCTAGGAAACTAGGCTCCCAACTCAGCATATGCTAATTACAATTGCAAAGGCCCTATTGGCCCCAACAGTTAATAGCTCATCAAAATGACTAACAACCTATCAATCCCAAATACTTCCAAAATTTGGACACTTGGTTCTAATGAAATTCTGTTAATTCTAATGTATACAAATTTACAATTAGATGAAATTTGTTTCCCATTTGGAAATCTACATGACCCCTTTAAGTCTGGTCAAAATGCTTTGCTTGGAGATGGATGCTCCAACATCAATTCATTAAACAATTTCACCAACTAAGGGAAGATTAGCAATATTATAGTGAATGAAAGTTAGCACACCACCCACAATTTTTTTACTTCAAGTCTTAAATTGTCAACGTGAGGATTTCATAGACTTATGACACACATGCACAATATATGCAGAATTGAAGCCAAATTAACCTAATCTAATGTTTGAAATTGAAGCACACAACTGAAGTTGAATTGCATAAATTAAATTAATCTAGAAATATGAAATTTCATAAAAGAAAACAACATATTAAAAGAAACAAAATAACAAATAGAAAGAACAAACACATGTGAGCTCACATTCGCACTAAAGAAATCTCAATCTATTACATTACACTAACTTACAATCCTCTCAAATCATAACATTACCTAACATAACCTAACATTACATTCCTCTCATATCATATCTGATCTCTAAATAGAGAGAGAGCACTCATATTTATACATGAGTTGTTTTGAAAAGGAAATAAGCAACTCATAAATACAACTCCACTTTTCTCTCAACCAATTTCCATAATTACAAAATATGATCCCTTCAAATCCTCACACAAATCTTGGATGAGATATCCATATCCTCATGATCTTCTCCTTAAAATGGGCTTGAATGATTATCTCCTCAGATCTCTTTGAATAATCCTTTATTGAGATATTTTCTCCCATGAGATATGTTCGACCACTCCCAAATCTTCTTTCAATCTTGAAGAGAATTCGAAATTGAACCTTGGAGGCCACATAAGATTGTATTGGAAGCTTCCAAATCACCTACACATGCCACCAAACTTGTTCCACCTTTAGGTATAAGTAAACCTATGCTATTTTTCTAACTTTTAATCATAAATCCTCTCTAAATACTTGAAACTAATAACTTTGGAAAATAATAATGTCACCACATATGAACATGAAAATGGAGGCTAATGTAAGGTTATAGAGTTGTGAAATGTGAGTGAAACATTGACGATGAAGGTAAAAATGTATGACATTTTGAAGACATTTTGGAGGCTCAACAAGGCTTGTTAAAATTTGTTCTCATTTAACAATGTTCTTTTTTCAGGGCATCTATAATAAAAATATACTTTAAATATTTTAATTCAAAGTTATTGATTTCTTTATTGTACATTAACTCTTATTCTCTATTTCTTTGTTATACCATTAAATTTAGTTATGTTAGTGCTTTTAATAGTATCAATGTTTTGTCGCCAGATGAGGTGGTGATAGTTAGAGTGGTGACACCATCCATGTGTCACTTAACTGCCAAATTGTGTAGGACCATAATGGTATTTCCAACACTAGGTGGGGGTCATAAAGGAAAGGACACAATGGAGGTCAATATTGTTTGGCATAAGCATAATCTTACCCAAAAATTCACTATGAGAGGATCCTTGAGTGTTAGGAGATGATGATGTTAAGGAGATAATGAGAAAAGAGTGATCCCTTGTAGCATAACAAGAATAAAAACCCTGTTATAGAAATGACAAGAGATAGCAGGAAATACCAAAGTAATAGGAGAGTTTCTATGATTATTTTGGGCCTAAAAATAGGCAGCAAGCATGGCCTAATTGAGAAAATCTCCACAATGGAGACAAAAGCAACAACTTTATGGAAGGACAAGGGAGGACTCACATTTGTGGAAAGCTTCACATGTGGTAATTATTTCTATTTGGTATGGATTTTATGGTTTTTGTTCTATCTAACATTATTTAGTATGAGTGGTGAAGCTACTGTCTACCCAACCCAAGCTCAAGCTAGCTTTTAGTTGGGTTTTCTTAGGAGAGTGTCTATTTTGGGAAATTTGAGTTGGGGTATTAACAACTCAGCTACCACCACAGGAAGCAAAGGGGGTAGCTTAATCCAACATTGTCCCCTAAGTTGATTGTGTATGTCTTCTCTATCTCAAAATATACAAGGCAAGAAAATGTCAATAAGAAATACTAATGGTAAAGGGAAAGATCGAGGTAAATGGCATAGTGGCCTCTCTAGGAAAGGCTCAATTACCAATTGTTCCAAATGCTTTACCAAAGTAGATCATGAAGCCTTGACGACCAATGGGTTGTTCCATTAGCATCTCCTTGAGTTGATTAAGTCTAAATTTGAAGATTTGGGTAGTAAAGTTAGAGACAAGTAAAGCAAGTTATCTAGGGAATAACTTCAAGAAGAAATGGAGGGTTCATGACCAAGGCTTCTCAAGGATTAGGGAGACAAACCTCTTCACTTTAAAACAATTTTATTGGATGGTGAAAGCCATAATAGTTCAAGACTTGAAGGAACATAAAATTCCACAATAAGACATCATGTATGGAATGAACTGCTAGAAGTAAAATTTGAAGTTGTATGTTATGCTATATTTGGGATCAAACTTGTGGTTTCTCAATTTGATGTGCAACATGAGGCATCATCACCCAAAGAGGACCTTCATGATACTATTGGAACTTGGGAATCCAATATCCATCAATGAAGACCCTTAACCTTGAACCACAACATAGGAAGAAGAACAAGACATTAAAAATCTAGTGGACCAACGCTTAGAAGATATTGTCTTAACCCCCTCCCCTTGAATTTTAAATGGTCATTTGTTTCATAGTTTTTATTTTCTATATTAGTATGATACATCATGGTATTGTATATGACATTGCTCAAGTGGAGGAGGACTTGGTTCCCTTTTTGGAAGGCCTCCTCCATGCCTCCTCCATAGACCTTTGCAACTTTTAATGTGCATAATATAAATATGTGACTAGGTTTATAATTTAAAAATTAAAAAATAAAACAAAATAAAAACTAGTATCAATGTTTTGTAAAGTAGGATCTCCCTATTCCCTAATGGTTTAGCCAATTATCAAAGAGGAAAATTTTCCCCATAACCAAAATTCTATTGCGTTAAGTTATTATTAAGATCAAAATCTATTTTCCATCATCCACTAATGATTTTCCCAACACTATAGTTCTAATGGATCTTGTCATAAAAGTCAACTACAAGTTTTTGGTATAAATTAACTTCCTCTGAATTGTTATTGTATTACACAATATTCAAGGAAGAAATTTTGTTGGAATCGATGATCATAACCTTTACTTGTTTGGTTTTTATTGACATACCATATCTTGAACATAAATCTTTGAGAATTCTTAGTTGTTGGTTAAAATCAAAGGAAAAATAACTCTTACTAAAAAAACACCATGAGCATAAATAAGAAGAATAATAACTATGCAAAAATAAATATAGGGATAATGGATAACCTATCTTTTTGTAATTCAAAGTTTTTCATTTATGCAAAAATATTACATTGTTGCCCACTATTTTCCAAAATCGTACTCGCTTCACTCTTACCAAATTTGTTGTCTAGTAGATAGTTTCCAAAGATGATTACACCATACCAAAAGGAGTTCGCAATCTAAAACTGGAAAGGAACATGGAACTAAAAAACAATCAAGATCATACATAATGAAGGGCCATTATGACTATGAAGAGGTTACTAAAGCAGGATTCTCCAATCATGAGCTAAGGAGTGACAAAGGTCAGAATTCAAAATGAACATGCTTTTCCATATGGACTATTTGAACCTCCAAACAGTACAGATGACCTATATGCACTAGAGTCCCCTTTGATGACTAGCCAATATATCGTTGATTCCACTGAAGATCATCCATGAAATAAATGATTGCATTTAAATCATCATGGTTGTCTCTAAGAAGCTATTCCAAAAGTGTTTTAAAATGTCTATTCTCACAACAATTGTTTTCTTGGCTAGTATTATGCTCCTTTAAGCTAGGGGATTGAACTGGTTGAGAGGTCATTGCCTCTTCTTCGGCGAGAACCTACAAGCTATAATGATTGGTTTGACCCCTTTCACCAATTCCTCGATGAGCTTAGACACGCTGATGTGGCATGGTGAAAGTCAACTAGGAATAGGTAAACCGAAGCTTATGTTGGGCACAATAAAATTGAAGAATAAGTACCAACCTCACCCCCAAGAAGAAGACATCCATTGTAAATACCAAAATCTTGTAAGACCACTAACATGCAACTTATTGTGATCCAAAGGAGGGAGACTGTGTAGAAAACCCCTAGGCTACAAATAAGAAAGACACAAACCCGACAATAGCCCTCCCACTAAATTATAGTCAGGTTGTCGAATGAAATCAGGGTTATCAAGAAAGCCAACGACCAATGACGAATCTATCAAGCCAGACAACCTAAAATGAGACCAATACACAGGATACCAACCACACAATGAAAGCCCCAATGCACACCATAGAAAGTGAGAGGCGAGCCAAGATTAAAAAATAAACCAACCTAACTCAATACCAATAAGTGAGAATCAGACTAGGAAGAGCTTTTGAATTACCTCAAATACAAACTATGAGAAGGGAAGGAAGCATGACTGAATATTTGCTATGAAGAAGGGAACCTTTGGCCATGTCCCTTCTGTGCCCAATTGCTGCCAAAATTTAAGAGTTTTCCGTATTCCTAGGTCCTAAATTTTGTAGCCCTATGCTTGTCCTCCATGGAATTTCCTGAGAGTATGCCATTGAAACAATGCACTGTCATCTAAGCAATTGAGCATCAAGTGACTAGGGCCACGTGGCCAACCTTGCCACCCCTTCATATGCCAAACCTCTAACATCGACGACCGGGTACAGGGAAAAAACACACAACTCCACTATGCACCCACCATAATATATCATTAATAACACTCATTTATTGAATGAGGGGTTACGCCATGCCACCCTCGCTCCTCTTTATGATTCTTGTGAGTTGATGGGGTGCCAGGGGAACCCCACCAACCCTTGCTGCCCGCCCTTGTCTCCTCCCCTTGCTGCCTGCCCTTGTCTCCTCCATTGCCTCTTTCATCTGCCTCCATTGGGAGACAATGAATAACCTTACCTAAACCTTATAATGCAATTAATTTCATATGATTAACTCTCATTATTCTTCAAAATAGTAATATTTCTGTAGTATAACTTTATTGCAATAATGTTAAATTCAAAAAGAACTTACAAATTTTCTAATATTTTCCATAAATTATTTGTAAAAATAGTACCAAAGACTTTTTTGAAATTAATGAAATAATTAAAAAAATTGTTTTATTATTTTGATATTTTATCTTTTTTTACACGAACTTTTAGAATAAATAGTTTATTAGTAAAGTGTTTTTTAAATTAACTTTATATTATTTTATTTTATTTTATAAATTAATTATTCTTTCCTAAATAATTCTAAGCAGCACAGCAATAATACTTTATAAGTTCAAAGTTATTTTTTATCATCACTTTTAAAAATAAAATTAATAAAACTTAAACCATTATTAAAATATTATTTAAAAAATATTATGAATATACACGCATATAAAAGTTTGCTTACTTTCATTTTGTATTTCGGATTTTAAATTTGCTAATTCATATTAACAAATTAATAAAAAAATTTCTCTCTTGCGAAATGATAAAAGCGATGGATGAATCATATAATTTACCATATATTATAATTTTTATATTCATAATAATAAAATATATTTAATATTCAATCAAAAATATCAGCTAAAATGGTTTTTTACTTCATTAAAAATTAAAATATAAAAACAAATTAAAGAACCAATCATAAAAGTCAAATCTGAAACCATTGAAAACTTATTTTCCTATCTACGAAAATTAAAAAAATAAGACATAAAAACAAATAATACACATCAAAGCTTAATCCTTTACCAAACTCGTTTGGGTAAACTGAATTTTTGAAGTTGCAATAAAAACGAAAATTCTGATGATGTTGATAAACAGTATGGTCCCAATTAGAAATTAAAACGATATTGTGGAAGAAATCCGTTGAAAATGATGAAACGGGAAAAACGGAAAAGAAAAAAGAAATATTCCTTGTAATAACGTCATTTTATTCTCTCCTCACCCATCTCTTATTGTACACATAGTGTCTTAACAACTTGATGAGACATATAGATATCCATGTGAGCTTTTAGGAGGTAAGGCTTAAAGTGTTTAACCATCTTGTACATTACATATTCTTTCTTATCAACGGTGGGATAATTCAACTCTAATTCTTGTAAGTCAACATTCATGAAATATATAGGTTGCTTGTTTCCTTGATTTTATTTCTGTGTTAATACAACCACAATAGATGAGTCAAATGTGAAAGTATACAACAAGAAATCTTTGCCAAAATCTAGACTATATAAGGACAGGGCATCAACTATGGCTTTCTTGATTCGAGCAAAAGCATATTTCTCTTTCTTATCCCATTTGTATGTAGCATATTTATTTACCATCTCTTGTAAAAATTGACAATTTGTGTTTAGTTAGAGATGAACTTGCATAGGAAAATTAACCTTTCCCACGAAATATTGCATTGCTTTCTTATTCATGAGAAAAGGGATTTGAGCAATAGTTTAGTCCCTTTCTAGATTGACCTTGATTCCACTCTCAACAATGATATGTCCTAAGATATTAGCTTCAAACACATTAAAGATGCTTGATGAGCGCCAGTATTACGACAAGGATGCTGCAATTCCTGGGCTACTAGCTTTACTTATCAACCCGAGGTTCTTACAAACTTGGAGGTGACAGTGTTGTATGAACAAGTAAAAGTGATGGTTCTGTGTGTTGTCACTGTTCAGTTGGCGAGAGACCACTAGGGTTCCAAGCTAGACTTGTATAGAGTTAGAAGAAGCTTGATTCTTTGATGGAAGAATGGAAAATCTACTCTAAGAGAGCTACTCCACTGTAGTAATGGGAAAAAAACATGTAATGCTAAATCACACTATACCCTAATTAACCATTTAAGCAGCTATGCTAAGTAGAATTGTTAAATCAACACTAAACAAATGCTACTATCTAAGTTGCAGAAGTAAAAAACATCAAACAATACTAACGTGCAAGCAAAAAACTAAACTAAATCTATTTTCATTTTTTTTTTTTTTAAGGCAAAATCAAGTATGCAAACTAATTGTTCTTGTGGATGTAACAGGTGGATGGAAGGTGTTTGAGGATGGCTAGAAGGTTTATGAAGTGGTTGGATGGTGTGAAGGAGTCCTAGGAGGATTTTTATGACTTCATAAAGGTTTCCCATCAATTCAACCTCAAAATAGGTTGTTTCAGGAAAACCTACAGTATGTACTAGAAATCTACAGGATGATCATGTAGGAATTACAGGAAACCTACAAGATGCAACTGAGAGCTAATTGTGAGGTGTTGGAGGTGTTGGGAAGCTTGCGAAATGTGTGTGATGGGTGGAATGGGGTGTTAGAAGGTCTAGGAGCACTTAGGAGTCAATATCCAAGATAAGAGATGGCTAGATTTGCTCAATGTATCTAGGGGAATTTCAATGAAAAATGATGAAAAACTAGTGAGGGTGGTGGTGAAACAATGGATGGCTAAGGTGGATGAAGTGGAAGGTGGTTGTTGGTGATGAAGTCTTGGTTCCCTCTTAAAGTACCTGCTCTGCTTAAAGCATGTGTGTTTTCTAAGAACTATGTAACTAGATACGTTTTCATAAACTAAAAAAGCATGAATCGATTACCTATATTATGCATGAAGGAAGTTGTTGAAGGAAATGAAAGCATGAGTGAGATCTTATTGCAGAAATGGAGATGGAAAAAGATGACGAAGAAATATGCCTTGCAACATTAGCCAAGTACTAAATCAAAGACAACAAACTCCAAAGCTCATACAAGAACTAGAATTCTGTGTTTTGGGGGCTGTCGAAGGGTCCCTTCCTCAAGTCATGGTCCTTGAGGGAGGAAGTGAGGCTGAGACACCTACTGACAACCTTGTGGTGATCCTTTTTCTCCTTGTTAACCTGCTATGTGAAAGAAGACACAAATGGAAGCAAACTATCACACAACCAATCTAACCTACACTACTGTAATGGAAATGCAGCTACCAAACAAATGAACAATTAAGCTATGGATCTACACTATCATACATGTACAATAAAGAGGAGCCTTGGCTGTTAGGGTTGGGTCCTAACCCAAGAGCTTCAACCCTCTGAGTTAACTCAGTGCTGGCTCAAAACAAAACTCATTCTTATTACTAAAACAATGGATTACATCAAAAACTGTCACAAGTCTTGCAACTCGAAAATAGAGTAGAGTTTTATAATAAAAAATCCGATTCCTATTGAGGTCCTAGGCCTCTCTACTTATACATTTGAAGTCTCCAATGACTTCCTTAAAATTAGGGAGGCTTGGCTCCCAAACTCGAGATAAATTGGTGCTGTGTCTTTCACTTGCTCGACTACCTTCTAGTCCTCATTATTTGGTTGTTTGCACTCTGAGCTGATGGAGGAATATTCGAATGTAGGGGTAGTAAATGAGGAGGATTTACCTCTTATAATCCCTATCCTTTGTCCCATTCAAGTTTTGACCTTGGTCTTTGCCAAAATTCCTTGCTTTTATCCTTTAATCCTGCATTAAATGCACATTAGACCACAAAGCAAAATATCCAACTCTAACTCATCTCATAAACAAAATATAATCAAAAGTACGCAATAAGTTATGAGAATAGTTGGTTTGACTAAGGTAGGAGGTGAATTAAGGCCCATATAATTACCCAATGATGAGGCTCATCTATGATCTTTTTCAGATTTAATGATATTCCATATTTGCGACATTGTTAAAAAAATTGCTTTAAATGATCAATATGATCTAATCTCTTATTAATTTTTTTTTTACATCATCCAAGTAGAAATCTACACTTTGTCCAGCCAATCCATGGAGTGTAATGTCCATGGCCCATTTAAATGTAGTGACAACATTTATAAGCCCAAATGACAAGCACTTCAAAGAAAAAGTTCCCCACTTTGTGCTGAAGGTGGTCTTTAATCTATCTGGTTCTGCTACTAGCACTTGATTATCATTGGAGAATCCATCCAGTAATGAGAAATTCTCCGACCTAGATACCATTTGGTGTATCTGCTCCATAGATGGCATGAGGTAATTTTTATTGTCAGAAGCCCGATTGAGGTTGTGAAAGTCAACACATGGCATATCTCACCGATTTTTTTCCTAACATGAATCAGGTTGGAAACCTATGTAGAATGTCGAAATTTGAAGATGATCCTGGCATCCAACAACTTCCTTAATTATTTCTGAGTTGGGGTTTTAAGCGTCAGATGAACTTTCCTTAACTTTTGTTGAAACGGTTTCAACCCTTCTTTGATAGGAATGACATGTTGAATGATACATGTATCATATGTCTTTAAATCATCGTACATCCATGCAAATACATCTCAATATTGTTTGAAAAGGAAAATAAAATCTTGTCATTCTTGAGGAGAACAACATGTACCGAGGTTCATAGACTTCAGATTTTTTTTGTTTCCCAAATTGACTTGTTCATATGATGATGTTGAGCTATGAGTCTTTGTGTTCACTGGTGCTCTAAAGCAATTTTGTAGGTCATGTAATTTCTTAAGAGACACCACACCTTTTGGCATTGGATTTCTTTTAGATGCTTGAGTTTCTTCCTACAAAACCTTCTCTTGCTCATGTTCTTCAATAGCTCCAGCTTTTAACACATCCGCATTGGCAACGAAGTGCAATATCTTCTAGTCAGCATTAAATATGAGAACATTAGTTACATTGCCGGGCACACATGGCTTATAAATAATTTCAATAGAAAAACATAATTTAATGGTGACATTTTAGTAGCTGCAATGGCTAATGCATTTGTGAATGTTGAAATGTGGCAACAAGAATATTCCAATTTTAATTTGTCCTTGAATTAAAATTCAAATTTTTTTGCACCAGTTTCTTGAAAAATAATTAATTAATTAATTCATCTTGAGTTAATTAGTTGGACAAATTCAAGCTAGAAGTCTTTGTGAAGTCATGCAATATTTATCCCTTTGATTGAGGAAGTTATCCCTTAATTAAGGAGATAAGAATGAGTTGTATTTGAGTTCTAATTAGTTAGCTCAGTTAACTGAGTTAAGTCCAGTTAGATTAGTTCCAAACAATTTGAGGAACTAATTGTGATTTAAGTCAGATAATGCATGCATGCATGAAACTAGTGTACTCCAAATAACTGAATATTATCTCATAAATAACTCATGCATGTCAGTTTAGACAAAGACCCAATTGAGATTAAAGGCAGGGACAATGCACTATCAATTGCAAGAATTTTCCTATAAGAAAATCTCTTGCATGGAGAAGGAATTCATTCCTTGAGATTTTCACAGTTTTACAGTGTGTTGGAGCAGTGTGTGAGATCAATGTCACACAAGGTTATAGCTAGAACACCCAGGGAAAACAACACAAGGAAATAGGAGGCTTGGAGGGCAGAGGGAAAGGCATATGAGTTGTCTAGTTTGTCTATGACCAGAGAGAGGGATTGTACTAAGAGTTGGATAGTTGTGAGAGCTAAAGCTTTGTGTAATCCTGAGATATTTTCACTTGTATGATAATACAAATAGCGGAGTTTTTAGTTGAGGCTTTCCCCAAAGTATTCTTCTGTGTTTCATGCATATTGATTCTTCTTCTCTATTATGTGTTCTGTTTGATCTTGCTCAAATTGATTTAGCTTCCACAAGTTTGATTCTAGAAATAGATTAAGTATTGTGCTTTATTCTATTGCATAATCAGGTTAATCTATAGTGAGAATTTCTACATGGTATCATAGCAAAGAAAATTAGAGTTGTGGACAATATACTAAAGAGGGAAATTCAAAGTTTGAAGTTCTTGATTGCAGGTGCAAAATCAAATTCTTATCACATATCAAATTTTACCAATGGTGTTCAATGGCATGAGGCTCAAGTATGCACTGGATGGCAGCTCAAATTACATAGCATGGGAGGATCGCATGGAAGCATTATTAGAAGACAATGGTTTGAAGGATTTCATTGATCAAGAAATCCCCAAGCCAACTACAGCTAATGCACAAGAAATGGCTGAATGGAAGAAGTGTGTGGCGAAGGCGAGGAGGATTCTTCTGGAGGGAGTTCGAGACCATATTGTCTCCAGTCTCCATGGAAAGGAGACTCTGTTTTCAATGTGGAAGACATTGAAGGACCTATATCAGAATAGTAGAAACTAGAGGAAACTGGCACTCAAGGATAAGCTTCAGAAAATAAAGTGTGAAAAGGACAACACTATTTCTACATATCCGAACAAGCTCACCACCTACAGAGATGAGCTTGGTAGTGTGGGAATAACGATAGTCAATGATGATATGGTGAGTCTTTCACTCCTCAATCTTCATAAGAGTTGGCATAGCTACTAGGACTCAGTGAATGGAAGAGAGAAATTTCCGGATTGGGAATGACTGTGGTTAGATTTGATGCAGGAGGAGATCAGGAGGAGCTCCAGAGATGGTTCTTCATCTGAGCATGATGATGAAGAAAATCTAGCCTAAGCAATTAAGGCAAGGAAAGGGAAAGGGAAGGCTTCCCATTACAAATCAAGTTCTTCTCATGGTGGGAAGAAGATTGAAAAATCTAAAGTAAGATGCTTTAATTGTCATGAGGTGGGCCATTATGCAACTAATTGTCCATTGAAGAAATCCAAGAAGGGATCCTCCAAAGGATCAGAAGGTGAGGCACTGGCCTCTTAGTTCGAATTGGATTTTACCTTCATTGCATGTATGGTTCCATTGATGGTGTGTTGTGTTTGGTATATGAACAATGGAGCCTCATTCAACATGACCAACGATAAGAGTTTATTCCGTACCTTGGAGGAGAAAGACCTCAAGTAGCGCATAGAGATGGGTGATGATGGCAAGTATCGTGTTTCAGGTGAAGGTACTATTGTTTTTCAGAGGGAGCATGGAGCTCCTCTCACCTTGACTGATGTAAAGTATGTGCCTGAACTGAAGAAGAACTTGGTATCAGTCGTGATGTTGGAACACAAAGGCTATGATGTACTCTTTAGTAAGGGAAAGACGTTCCTGAGACACATAGCCAAAGGTCAGACCAAGAGGATTGGGATTCGAGTGAAGAATCTCTACAAGCTGGAGGTAGATGACTGTGATGCATTGAGTTTAAAAGAAGAATTAGTGCAAAGCCAAGGCATTGGCGAGTTATGGCATAGGTGGTTGGGCCATTGACATCATGGGGCCTTGAAGATAATGCAACAGATTTCTAATGAAATTCCCAAAGGTAAACTTGAGCAAGTGGACACATGCAAAGTTTGTACCTTGGGAAAGTACACCAAGTCTTCCTTTCATGATCAAGGAGTTGAAGCAATCATGGAGCAAGTTCATACTAATGTGTGTGGACCATTCTTGACAGTGTCCACTGTGAAAAAAAGGTATTATTTGATTTTCATTGATGATTTTTCTCGTAAATGCTGGATCTATTTCATGTAGAAGAAGGATCAAACCTTCTCAAAGTTTTGTGAGTTCAAAGCTTTGTTTGAGAAAAAATCAGGGAAGAAGATCAAGGCCTTGAGAAGCAATAATGGTGGAGAGTATGTATCTCAAGAGTTTAAGGACTTCTATGCAGTGGAAGGAATTAAACGAGAGTTGACAACACCTCATAATCCGCAACAAAATGGGTTGGCCGAGAGGAAGAATAGAACGATTGTGGGAGCAGCTCGGGCGATGCCACATGACCAAGGCCTACCACTTCATTTGTGGGCTGACACATGAAACATATCGGTCTATTTGCAGAATAGAAGCCTACATCGCATTCTTGGGATGAAGACACTAGAGGAAGCTTTATCCGAGAAGAGACTTGATGTGGGTCACTTCAGGATCTTTGGCTCATCAATATATTGCCATGTGACCAAGGATTCCCGGAAGAAACTTGAGCCAACAACTGAGTTTGGAATACTTGTAGGGTACACTGATACACCTCACAACTATCGAGTGTACTTGCCTACCAGTCAGAGGAAAGTGGTTCACAGAGATCTGAAGTTTGATGAGTAGAAGGCCAAGTGAGTTTCCCTTGAGAGGGAGCTCCAACTATAGGTTGTGGAGGAACTTTTGGTTCCTAAGGAGGAGGAGCCTCAGACTGATGTAGAGAAGCCACATGCAGAGGTTCCAGGAGTGGAGACATCCACTCAAGAAGAGTCTTCCAGAGAGGAACGAAAGCGCACAAGAGAAGCTAATAGATTGTTATTGGATGCGAGAGAGAATGTGGGAGAACCATCTTCTCAGCACAAACAGAGGAGGTCACTTGATAAGTACAATGGATACATGGCCCTTGTTGGGGAATGTGTTGAGACCGAGCCATCTTCCTTTGAGGAAGCAGTGCAGTAGCTGATTTGGGTTGATGCTATGGTGGACGACTATGACTCCATAGTTCAGAACAATGTTTGGGATGTGGTTCCAAGACTGGAGAACAATTCAGTTGTGAGTTCTCGTTGGCTTTACAAGGTAAAGCAAGCTGTTGATGGTAGTGTGGAGAAACATAAGGCAAGTTTTTTGCCTGTGGTTTCTCACAAGTCGAGGGGATCAACTGTGATGAGACTTTTGCTTCTACAACAAGTTACTCATCTATCATATCGATGTTGGCACTATTAGCACAAATGGGTTGGAATATCCATCAAATGGATGCGAAGACTTCATTTATCAATGGCAAGATTGAGGAAGAGGTGTACATAGAGCAGCCAAAAGGTTTTGAGACCTTCAATCTGAGTTGCATGTGTGCCGACTCAAGAGAGCTTTGTATGGGCTGAAGAAAGCACCTCGTGCTTGGTACACCAGGATCGACAAATACTTCACCAGGTTGGGCTTCATAAAGAGTGAAGCAGATGAAAACCTGTACCACATCATGGTAGAAGATAAGTAGTTGATCATTGTTCTTTATGTTGATGATCTCATATTGACAGGTGATGATCAGTTGATCATGTCTTGCAAGGAGGACCTTGCAAGAGAATTCGAGATGAAAGACATGGGTCTCATGCACTACTTCCTTGGCATGGAAGTGTGGCAAAGGATGGGGAGTTGTTTGTGTCTCAAGTCAAGTATGCCAATGAGATACTCAAGAGATTCCACATGGAGAAGTGCAAGCCCATGCAAACCACTCTAGCAAGTAACTGGAGGAAGGAGGATGCTACTTCAGGAGAAGTAGTAGAAGCTACTGTGTATCGGCAACTTGTGGGTTCATTGTTGTACTTAGTGAACACATGACCAGATTTGTGTTTTGCGATCGTTCAACCTACCAAGATTTTTTGGAAGGTAGCTAAGAATGTTTTGAGATACCTCAGAGGCACATCTCAATATGGATTATGGTATAGACGGATAGAGGGAGTGAAGCTACAGGGCTTCACAGATGTAGATTGGGTAGGGAGTACATCAGATTGGAAGAGCACGTCAGGAGGAATTTTCAACCTTGGGTCAGCTATAGTTTCTTGGTATAGTAGGAAATAGAGGTCAGTTGCACTTAGCTCAGTAGAGGCTAAATACATGGCTGCAAGTCAGGTAGCATGTGAGGCCATTTTGGATGCGGAAAATTCTAGTTAGTTTGTTTGATCAGAGGATGGATCCAACTGTGATCAATTGCGATAATCAAAGTTGTATCAAACTCTGTGAGAATCCAGTGTTTCATGACAGGTCCAAGCACATCGACATTCGATATCATCATCTCAGAGACTATGTGGCGAGGAGGATCATCTTGTTGTAGTATATTTTGACCGAGGAGCAAAATGTTGACATTTTGACTAAGGCATTGTCAAAGTGTAAATTCGAGTTCCATAGAGATAGAATCAGGGTGACAAATAATCCCTTTCTTGCTGAGAGGGAGTGTTGAAATGTGGCAACAAGAATATTCCAATTTTAATTTATCCTTGAATTAAAATTCAAATTTAGTCCCACCAGCTGCTTGAAAAATAATTAATTAATTCATCTTGAGTTAATTAGTTGGAGAAATTCAAGCTAAAAATCTTTGTGAAGTCATGCAACAGTTATTGCTTTGATTGAGGAAGTTATCCATTAATTAAGGAGATAAGGATGCGTTGTATTTGATTTGTAATTAGTTAGCTCAGTTAAGTAAGTTAAGTCCAATTAAATTAGTTCCAAACAGTTTGAGGAACTAATTGTGAGTTCAGTCAGTTAATGCATGCTTGCATGAAACTAGTGTACTCCAGCTAATTGAATATTCTCTCATAAATAACTCATACATGTCAGTTTAGACAAAGACCCAGTTGAGATTAAAGGCAGGGAAAATGTATATCAGTTGCAAGAATTTTCCTATAAGAAAATCTCTTACATGCAAAAGGAATTCATTCCTTGAGATTTGTGCAGTTTTATAGTGTGTTGGAGCAGTGTGTGAGATCAGTGTCACACAAGGTTACAGTTGGAACACCCAGGGAAAACAACGGAAGGAAATACGAGGCTTGGAGGGCAGAGGGAAAGGCATATGAGTTGTCTAGTCTTTCTATGACCAGAGAGAGGGATTGTATTAAGAGTTAGATAGTTGTGAAAGCTAAAGCTTTGTGTAATCCTGAGATATTTCCACTTGTATGATAATACAGATAGCGGGGTTTTTAGCTGAGGCTTTCCCTAGAGTATTCTTTTGTGTTTCATATGTATTGATTATTCTTCTTTGTTATATGTGTTTTGTTTGATCTTGCTCAAATTGATTCAACTTCTGCAAGTTTGATTGTAGAAGTAGATTAAGTATTGTGCTTTAGTCTATTGCATAATCAGGTTAATCTACAGTGAGAATTTCTACAATGATAACATTAAGAACTCTAGGAATAGAACTAATATTAAACGATTTAAAAAATGAAATAAGATGCCATACCTATTATTGGTAGTTTTTCAAGTTAGGTGAAACATAGTGAATGATATTCCATACTTAATGGGTAACAATCTCTGAATCACCAATTACCTTAAGTACCCTTACCTTGAGGTTTATGGCTTTGTTTAACACCAACAAAAGCTATTCATATTCAACATTGTTATTTGTGCACTGAAAATCCAAGTGACTAGGTAAAATATACCTCTTATTCTGAGGGTAAAATGAGAATACAACCAGCTATGGACCTGTCTTGAGTCTTAGAACCATCAAAGTACAAGGTCTAAATATGAGTAGTTGCTGAGCTAGTTCCTACATTAGTAGTATGTACATCTATATTACATGTTTCATTTGCACCAATTGGACTGCAAGGAAGGAGCTCCAACTATGTATCCGATGGTATAGGTGAAGGCTACGCTTGATAACACCCATGATCAACTTCTAGGAAACAATTTCCAAAGATGATATCTGCAAATCCGACTGACTCATTGTGTCTCTCAAATGGTGTCACAGTGTATTTCATGTACTATTCACTTTCCACTCAAATTGGATTATTTCCACCCTTATAAGGAAGCCATAAATGTGTCTAGTCCATTGAGAAATATCCTTGTAGTTTGTTGGACCAATCTATACTTAGAAGCAAACCATAGGCTTTGGGAATGTCCATAATAAAAATATTAATGCATTGGTGAACTCTATGGTCTAATGACAAACAAATGATGACATTATTAAGTTCATTGATTTCTTGGACTAATGATCTATATAGTTGTATGATTCATGCATCTGCCTTTTCCCATTTAGCATTGATTTTCTTAGCA
This sequence comes from Pinus taeda, assembly GCA_000404065.3. Classification (NCBI taxonomy): domain Eukaryota; kingdom Viridiplantae; phylum Streptophyta; class Pinopsida; order Pinales; family Pinaceae; genus Pinus; species Pinus taeda. The sequence goes on along the minus strand of APFE030061012.1, from coordinate 578,987 downwards.
ACAGATAGTGGCATGACATTTGCAGATGCACCATAACCAGCAAGACAATTATGGACATTAAAGTTAAAGTTTTCAAATTTTAAGAGAAAAAGGGAGAAAGGACTACTAGTATTTAAATTAACAACATTAACTATAGACTCGAGAATGCCACAAGACATACTAGACATAATTTGAGAAGCAGAAACTTTGTTACTTGACGGAGGATGTGATGCAAGTGCTTGGATGATTAGTTCACACTGCAATGTTATCTTTGCAAGATCAAAGATTCAAATGTTGGAAAGATCTCTTTTCATATCCTCAATGATATTATAATCAATACTTTCATTTCTAACGGGTTGTCCTAAAGTATTTGGTGGTGTAGCTTTGTTTGAAAATTCCATATTGATGGACTTACTCTTGCTGTTCATGGAAGTGTTCTGAGGAGGAGGAGAACTTCCAGAATTATTATGAAAACCCTAAGTAGGATTAGTAGGTGGTAAAATCATTCTCAACAATTTCTTTTTAAGATCTTTCTTAGAAATAGTTCCTTTTCTCCTCAAATTATATCACTCTGTTGTTTGTTAATAAGTGCTTCACTTGCTGGTAGTTAATCAACACTTTATTTATTAACGATATATATGATACCGAATGTATTAACTGAATGCCAAACACCTAAAATTTCCTCAGTTACGGTAGATTCATTTGCTTCTTTAGTCTACTCATATTGCTCCCCTACTAATAAAGTGTCTACAAATTTAGCCTTCATAACATTCATGTTGTGGTTCCATTGTGGACATGTTTTGTCCAAATCTGTCTCCTGATAGAAAGTATAAAATTTGTCCATGCCCAATATTTTGACATTACATACAACATTGGAACTTTGAGAAAATTTAGTTGGTTGCTTATTTTTATTCTTCTTAAAGAAAGGTGGCTTGAAAGACTTACTGCTAGTAGTTTCCTCACTTGACTTCCTCTTTAATTCAAATACTTCATTAGTGAGAAACATTGGTGAGAAACTTCAAATATTTAGCCAATATTTCCATGTCAAAAGAATATTTCTCTTCATTTTTTATAAAAGAGGCTTGAGTTTTCTTGCTAGCATCTTTGGAGTATTTAGAGCCTTCATGATCATCCATGGGTCCAATAAAATGCAATCGCTTCTGCAAAGTTCAAAGACAATGTGTCCTTTGTATCTCTTTTAACAAACACAAAAATATTAGTAGGAAGGCAGCTGTGTAATAATATTTAGTGATAATATCATGTGGTCGAACATCTACAGGGAATTTATTCAACAATCATGTAAACCTTTGATTAAAACCCTTCACTTTTTCATTTTCCCCCATCTTAAGATTCTCCAGTTCTTTTAGCAACATGGTGAGAGTTTTATCATCGAAATATTTATCCAAGAAAAACTTCTTGAACTCCCACCAACTATGGATTGTATTAGGAAGAAGAATGTGGTACTAGATAAATGCTCTATCTTCAGAGTGTACAGAAAATGTATACAATCAATGTCATCAAAAAATACCTCAATAATTCACAAATTCATGTATAATTCATCAATATGGTCTTAAACTTTCAACTTCTTATTAGAATCAAACTTTGAAAGTAGCTTTTCCGGATGTTTAGGCATGCGTTGAATATTTCCTGGAAGAGTGAGGGGCCCTTGGGCCATCCAATCCAATTGTTCATCAGCCACGTCTTCTTCTTCGTCCTCTTCTCCCTTTGAATATCAAGAGGCTTCTCCTTCACCATTGCAGTCTTCATTATAATTGGGCCCTTCTTCTTGTCTTGGTTGTTCTTTGTCAAAAAATTGAAAATCCTTCCTGTCTCCTTCCAAATCCTCCTCAATATGTGGAAGGTCCCCTTATTGATGTGTTCCCTTGGTAGGATCAACTAATTCTTCTTGCAATAATGAAATCTTCCACCGAAGAAACCAATATTCCTTGACGAGTTGTTTCTTTATTTACCATCTTATGAGGAAGAATAGCAGCGACAAGAATTAAACCAAGAGCTCTTGCAAACTAACGAGTAATAGGCTAGATTTTCTGGAGTTGATCATAAATGACTTAAAAATCATATTCCGGACTTCGATGAGAGGACTCTCCTATCTCAGGAAAGAGATTTGGAGTTAAACTCAGACCGTTACTTCCTTGCATGGATGGTTCATTGTTAGGATGCTGTGAATTGTCGGCCATATAAAGGTTTCCCTCCTTCTAGTGCGATAATGTTGATGGTGTTTGATCCCACCAACATATAGGGGGTATCCCCAACATGAAGTCCCAATTAGAGCTCACTTTTTTCAGTGTACAAGCCCCATCCGGAAATGTGGCATGACTAGCATATACTTAAATATTTTTCCTTCGATATAGTTGTCAGCATAGGATAGCAACATGCATGTACTTTTGAAAGAGCAAGTAATTATGCCTTCTGAAGTGTTCAATTGTAATATTTATCTAGGTTCTTTCACTGAAAGGGAAGAGAAAGTGAGCCTTTAAAAGAAAGTATTAGTACTATACCAATAAAGAATCACATGCATACACTTGAAAGAATCATTAACTGTCTAGTGAAATAGTTCACATCAACATAACGATCATATAAACAATTACAACACAAATTCAACGAGATAAGCACCAAAGCCAATGAATTAGCTCATTTTCTTTAGTACTTAAGAACAAAACACATACCACAAACATATAAAGAATAATATTATTACATTCTCAATATATGCATCAAAGTGTGTTTGCTCAATGAACTTCAAATATTAAGCGAAAGTTCTAAGATACATTGATGCAATGAGACACCACTAGCTCCAATAATAGAGCCTTAAGCTACTACTTTCTCTCCAAAAGAAAAATATTTCTCTCTAATGCCTAGGTGGAGAAGCCAAGGTGAAAAGTCATTTCCTTGAGTAATGAGGCATCTTTTATAACAATAGGAATGACTTTTCATATTCCTCATGACTCTTGGACTTATAATGTGACTTTTTGACTTCCATGAGACTTTTGGAATTTTCCTAATGACTCTTTTGCCTATACATGATTGTTGGACTTCCACATATTTATATTTACAATATTTTCCAAAATTACATCATCATTTTCCACATCATCATGTGATGACAACATGACAAGCCATAGATATTGATGCCTTGGAATCATAGTGACTTGTAACATGGGGTTCTTTGAGATGTGACGACACTGCCACACACAACAAATCTTGCATTGTTGTTTCCTTCTACCCTACAAAGGGTCTTGAGATGTAATGGAGTCTTCATGAGAAAATTTGATCATCTTGATCATTCCTTTAACTGTTGCAAGAAGGTTCCTGTGTGCTTTTTTTCTTCAAGATGCTTATGTGGGAAACCTTTCTTGACACATCCCCTCACATATTTTTTCCATGCTTACCGAGAACACCTGCAAATTAAGATCACTCATGGAAAGCAAAAATTAGCTCATAAATCTCCTACTCTATCATGTTTCATGTAAATTTTCTGATTGTGGCTCAACAATGCATAAGGGAAGGAAAGCGATACCTTTTGGGTGCATGGTGCACTTGCAAGAGATAGAGGAGGGCTTCACCACTCACTTAAATTATGCCATGAACAACTCTGTAAGAGGAGGACTTGATCGGCACAGGTCGCAGTTGCAAGAGGCAAGGGAGTATGCCTGTTTAATGAAAATTTTCCATGTGATAGGGAGGAGAGAAAATTACACAAGGAGGGTGTAGGGTGCACTTGAAAGGCATCACTTCCCATTAGAAGTGCACAGTGCACTCAATTAAGAGACAAAGGCTTGATTGGCATGGGAAGAAGAGACAGGTGGTCAGAAGGGATGGTATGTTGACTAGAAGTTTTTTGTGTGCAGAAGGGAGAGAGAGAGAGAGCTTAGGCTACTGTAGGGTGTAGTTATAGCTAACAAGAAGGGTCTCCACAAGGTATTAGAAGTACAAAGTACACTCTTCCTAGCCTAGAGGGCAAGCATGCAGAATCATAAAAATGGCTAAGTACAAAATGGTGAAACATTTGAAAACACACTGAGTTAAGGGAGAAATTAAGCATAACACATCTTGACTCAACAGGAAAACTTATATGGGACCCATGACTAAGAAATATAAATCAAAATTATATTTCATGAACAATCTCGACGTGCAAGTTACAAACAAAGTATGTGCAATTGCGACCAATAACTATTGTTTTGTGGCTAGGAAGTGTACTATGACTCCAGAGTGTGAAATTGATTCTCTTAGTGATTTGATGACAGAAGGGACAAGACACTTGAAACATGTGTAAGAACATACAATGACAGTTGATGACCAAAGAAACACTTCACATGATAGAAGGCAGGCTCTAAAATTTGAATATAACAAAATTTGGGAGGGTGGTGCTGTATCAACGACAACATAACCCAACCTATTTGGATTCCATCTTTGTGGGTTAAATTCCTTTCACAACATTCTTCAATTGCTAATGGTAGTGATGATTAGGATTCTTAGGACTTCTGGGTTGGTGCTTTACTGAGCGCATGTGGTCACAAAAACTCAGTCCTTCTTTGTTGTAAGAATTATCTTGGCGATTTCGACTCTTGATCCTGCCTCAAGGACTTCATGGGATTTTGATATTCCCTTCATTCTACTCTCTATTTACTATTTCTTGAACTTCAATCCTCAATCATTATAACCACACAAAACACGCCCATTCAAGATCTATTGTCTTCTCGTCACCATGCTCTCCCATTGTAATCCCTCTAAAATTGTATTATTCATGTAGGATAGCATTCGATGCCCTTTCTTGCTACTGACCTAACATAAAATCACCCTCAGCACACTCCCTTACTTGTTATGCCTCCTCGGCCTCAATCTAACACAAAGACCCTTTGTGGATTCAAATCCTAGTTGTGTTCCTTGGTTTCGACCAGGTCCTCTGTGTCCATATTGTCAATCGTTCTTCTCTGGTTTTGCAGATACATAGGCATGCGTATTCGATTAGCCTTTCACATAGACCTCTCTGATAGCCTTCAACACATGAAATCTGACAAAGTGATAAAACCACAAGGAAAATTAATTCTCATAGGGATGAAAAACCCCGAGAATCATCTTCATTCTATTAAAACCCAAATTTATTTATAGAGGAATGTACAATGGGGATCTCTTCCTTGACTGCTCTATCTCAAAGCTTCTCTCGAAGGCTGATTTGCTACCCATATATAAAACTAAAATATTGTTAGAATATCTGATAACAGGATAAAAAATCATTTGGACATTTGTCCCAATCCTAGGAAACTAGGCTCCCAACTCAGCAGATGCTAATTACAATTGAAAAGGCCCTATTGGCCCCAACAAATAGCTCATCAAAATGACTAACAACCTACCAATCCCAAATTCTTCCAGAATTTTGACACTTGGCTCTAACTAAATTCTGTTAATTCTAATTTATACAAATTTACAATTAGATGAAATTTGTTTCCCCTTTGGAAATCTACATGAGCCCTTTAGGTCTGGTCAAAATGCATTTCTCAGAGATGGATGCTCCAACATCAATTCATTAAACAATTTCACCAACTAAGGTAAGATTAGCAATATTATAGTGAAAAAGTTAGCACACCACCCACAATTTTTTTAGTTCAAGTCTTAAATTGTCAACCTGAGGATTTCATAGACTTACGACAAATATGCATAATATATGCAGAATTGAAGCCAAATTAACCTAATTTAATGTTTGAAATTGAAGCACACAACTGAAATTGAATTGCATAAATTAAATAATCTAGAAATAGGGAATTTCATAAAAGAAAACAACATATGAAAAGCAACAAAATAACAAATAGCAAAAACAAACACATGCGAGCTCAAATTCACAGTAAATAAATCTCAATCTATTACATTACACTGACTTGCAATCCTCTCCAATCATAACAGTACCTAACATAACCGAACATTACATTCCTCTCATATCAGCTCTGATCTCTAAATAGAGAGAGAGAGCACTCATATTCATACATGAGTTGCTTTGAAAAGGAGATAAGAAACTCATAAATACAACTCCACTTTTCTCTCAACCAATTTCCATAATTACAAAATATGATCCCTTGAAATCCTCACACAAATCTTGGATGAGATATCCATATCCTCATGATATTCTCCTTGAAATTGGCTAGAATGATTATCTCCTCAAATCTCTTTGAATAATCCTTTATTGAGATATTTTCTCCCATGAGATATGTTTGACTCCTCCCAAATCTTCTTTCAATATTGAAGAGAATTCGAAATTGAACCTTGGAGGCCACATAAGAGTGTCTTGGAAGCTTCCAAATCACCTACACATGTCACCAAAATGTTTCCACCTTTAGGTATAAGTAAATATATGTTATTTTTCTAACCTTTAATCATAAATCCTCTCTAAATATTTGAAACTAATAACTTTGGAAAATACTAATGTCACCACATATGAACATGAAAATGGAGGATAATGTAAGGTTATGGAGTTGTGAAATGTGAGTGAAACAATGGTGATGAAGGTAAAAATGTATGACATTTTGAAGACATTTTGGAGGCTCAACAAGGCTTGTTAATTTTTTTTCTCATTTAACAATGTTCTTTTTTCAGGGCATCTATAATAAAAATATACTTTAAATATTTTAATTCAAAGTTATTTATGTCTTGTACATTAACTCTTATTCTCTATTTATTTTTTATACCATTAAATTCAGTTATGTTAGTGCTTTTAATAGTATCAATGTTTGTCGCCAAATGAGGTGGTGATGGTTAGAGTGGTGACGCCATCCATGTGTCACTTAACTGCCAACTTGTGTAGGACCATAATGGTATTTCTAGCACTAGGTGGGGGTCACAAAGGCAAGGACACAATGGATGTTAATATTGTTTGGAATAAGCATAAGCTTACCCAAAAATTCACTATGAGAGGATCCTTGAGTGTTAGGAGATGATGATGTTATGGAGATAATGAGAAAAGGGTGATCCCTTGTAGCATAACAAGAATAAAAACCCTCTTATATAAATGATGATAGATAGTAGGAGATACCAAAGTAATAGGAGAGTTTCTATGATTATTTTGGGCCTAAAAATAAGAAGCAAGCATGGCCCAATTGAGAAAATATCCACAATGGAGACAAAAGCAACAACTTTATGGAAGGACAAGGGAGGACTCACATTTATGGAAAGCTTCACATGTGGTAATTATTTCTATTTGGTATGGATTTTACGGTTTTTTTCTATCTAACATTATTTAATATGAGTGGTGAAGCTATTGTCTATCTAGCCCAAGCTCAAGCTAGCTTTTAGTTGGGTTTTCTCAGGAGAGTGTCTATTTTGGGAAATTCGAGTTGGGGTGTTAGCAACTCAACACCATAGGAAACAAATGGGGTAGATTAATCCAACATTGTCCCCTAAGTTGACTGTGTATTTCTCTTTATCTCAAAGTATACAAGGCGAGAAAATGTCAACAAGAAATACTAATGGTAAAGGGAAATATCGAGGTAAATTGCATAGGGGCCTCTCTAGGAAAGGCTCAATTACCAATTGTTCCAAATGATCTACCAAAATAGAATAGGAAGCCTTTACGATCAAGGAGTTATTCCATTAGCATCTCCTTGAATTGGTTAAGTCTAAATTTGAAGATTTGGAGTAAAGTTAGAGAGAAGTAGAGCAAGTTATCTAGGGAATAACTTCAAGAAGAAATGGAGGGTTCATGACCAAGGCTTCTCAAGGATTAGGGAGACAAACCTCTTTACTATAAAATAAGTTTATTGGATGGTGAAAGCCATAATAGTTCAAGACTTGAAGGAACATAAATTTCCACAATAAGACATCCTGTATAGAATGAACTGCTAGAAGGAAAATTTGAAGTTGTATGTTATGCTATATTTGGGATCAAACTTGTGGTTTCTCAATTTAATGTGCAACATGAGGTATCATCACCCAAAGAGGACCTTCATGATACTATTGTAACTTAGGAAGCCAATCTCCATCAATGAAGACCCCCAACCTTGAACCACAACATAGGAAGAAGAAAAAGACATTAAAAAGGCAGTGGACCAACGCTTAGAAGATATTATATTAACCTCCTCCCCTTGAATTTTAAATTGTCATTTGTTTCATAGTTTTTATTTTCTATAGTAGTATGGTACATCATGGTATTGTATATGAAATTTCTCAGGTGGAGGAGGACTTGGTTCCCTTTTTGGAAGGCCTCCTCCATGCCTCCTCCATAGACCTTTGCAACTTTTAACATGCATAATATAAATATGTGACTAGGTTTATAATTTAAAAATTAAAAAATAAAACAAAAGAAAAACTAGTATCAATGTTTTTTAAAGTAGGATCTCCCTACTTCCTAATGGTTTATCCAATTAAGTTATTCTTAAGATAAAAATTTATTTTCCATCATCCACTAATGATTTTGCCAACACTATAGTTCTGATTGATCTTGTCTTAAAAGTCAACTACAGGTTCTAGTATAAATTAACTTCCTCTCAATTGTTATTGTATTACACAAAATTCAAGGAAGCAATTTTGTTGGAATCGATGACCATAACCTTTACTTGTTTGGTTTTCACTGACATACCATAGCTTAAACATAAATCTTTGAGAATTCTTAGTTGTTTGTTAAAATCAAAGGAAAAATAACTCTTACTAAAAAAAACATCATGAGCATAAATAAGACGAATAATAACTAAGCAAAAATAAAGATAGGGACAATGGATAAGCTATCTTTTTGTAAGTCAAAATTTTTCATTTATGCAAAAATATTACGTTGCTTCCCACTATTTTCCAAAATCGTACTCACTTCACTCTTGCCAAATTTTTTGTCTAGCAGATAGTTTCTAAAGATGATTACACCATGCCAAAAGGAGTTGGCAATCTAAAACTGAAAAAGAACACGAAACCAAAAAACCATCAAGATTAGAACACAACGAAGAGCCATTATGATTATGAAGAGGTTGCTGAAGCAGGATTCTCCAATCGTAAGCTAGGGAGTGATGAAGGTGAGAATTCACAATGAAAATGCTTATCCATATGGACTATTTGAACCTCCAAATAGTATAGATGACCCACATGCACTAGAGTCCCCTTTGAAGACTAGTCAATATATCTCTGATTCTGCTTAAGATCATCTATGAAAGAAATGATTGTATTTCATCGTCATGCTTGTCTCTAAGAGGATATTCCAAAAGTGTTTTAAGTTGTCTATGCTCACAACAATTGTTTTCCTTGCTAGTATTATGCTCCTTTAAGCAAGGGGATTGAATTGGTTGAGAGGTCGTTGCCTCTTCCCGACAAGAAACTATGAGCTAGAATGATTGGTTTGACCCCTTTCACTAATCCCCTGATGAGCTCAGACACGCTGATGTGGCATGGTGAAATTAAACAAGGAATAGGTAAACCAAAGCTTATGTTGGGCACAACAAAACTGAAGAAAAAGTACCAACCTCACCCTTAAGAAGAACACCTCCATTGTAAATACCAAAATCTTGTAAGACCAATAACATGCAACTTATTGTGATTTGTAGAAATTTTGAATAATAAACACATATTCAACAAAGATTATCCTAATCATGTTCTATTGCAGAATACATACACAATACATAAGCTCCTCTACGTTGATCATCAATATAGCATCATCAATAAAAATAAAACATCAAGAGCATGCACACATTAACACAATATGTAACCAGAGGAAAGAATCTCACTAAAAACCCCACACTATCCATATATTAATGATTGAGAACATGTAACATTACAAAGTAAAATGCTTATCACAAGAAATCCACTACCAACTCCACCTGTTACACACAATACATCTCAGATTTGATCTCTAAATCTATTCCACTGCTTGCCTGCCTCCATAGCTCAATACCTGCTCAAGAATTAATGAGAATGGTTTACCAATCTCGTATTTCACCTGAAAATAATCACTCACACTGTGAAATATGTGACCATAGGCTACAATCACTTGGTATTGGCCAATTCATTGGTATACTCAATCCCTTTGATTGTGCAAATCATCATACACAACTATAGTCACAACTGATAGCAATCTAATCCTCTAACACCTCTCCTTGCTGAACTGAACATGCACTGACATGCAACTGAGTTAATTGATGTATTCTTCAGTTGCATTATGAGTTAATAACTTGTGAATTAATTAATAACTAATTCACCCAACTCATCTATAGTCTATTTGCCAGTTAGACTAAATACAACCAGTTTAACAAAGCTAAACTGAACACAACTCCATCAACTGCACCTCCAATCCACTAAACTCAACTCACTTGAGTTCTAACTGAAGTCCTGAATGTAAAGATCAGTCATCCCATAGGTAACCACGTATTTCCTTATGGGATCTGGATGTACCACATCCATAGTTCATCCTAAAGTGCTCCAAGAGAATAAGACAAAGTTTATAGTCCAAATATTATTATGAGCTAATAATATTTGAATGTTCTATATTTAGACAGAGCAGTCACTTCGCTGTGATCTAAAAATAGAAGTCCATCTATTTTTCCGAACTTGACCAATCATCCATAAACAACAACCTGCAATCCATAGACATGATCCATATGTCTAAAAATAGATATAGCCTAAAAATAGACTTGCACCAAAAATAGCCTACGGGCCCACTTAGTGAAGGTGACTCTTTTCACTAAGCTCCATCATCTTGTTGCAATCTCAACACTCCCTCTCGACAAGATATGGATTATCAACAACGCCTATCCTGCCTCGGTGGTATTCGAATTTGCTCCCGGTGAGAGCCTTCGTTAGAATATCAGCATCCTGATCCTTCATTGGAATGTACGAAAGTAACATGATCCTCGGCTGCACACAATCTCTAATATGATGGTACCTGATGTCAATAAGCTTAGATCTATCATGAAATACATGATTAGTCAAGAGTTTAAAGCAACTCTGGTTATCACAGTAAATCATAGTAGGATCCAAAGGAGAACCGAAAAAACCAACCAGGATCTTCCTCATCCATATAGCCTTGCATGCAGCCAAAATTGCTGCCATATACTCGGCCTCTGCTGAACTGAGTGCCACGATCTCTGCTTCCTGCTGTACCAAGAAACTGTCGTTGATCCAATACTGAAGACCCCTCTTGATGTGCTCTTTCTGTCCATTGGGCTACCTGCCCAATCTGCATCCGTGAAGCCACATAGCTTCACCTCATCCTCCTGTCTATACCACAATCCATATCCCGATGTGCCTCTCAAGTAGCGCAATACATGCTTGCCTGCCTTCTAGAAGAGCTTGGTAGGCTTAACCATAGCTTGTGAAAGCTGGTTAACTGCATAGCATATATCAGGTCGTGTATTGACAAAATACATCAGCGACCCCACCAACTGTCGATAAATAGTGGCATCCACTTCTTCTCCCAAAGTGGCATCCTCCTTCCTCCAACCTCCAGGAAGAGGAGTATCAACAGGCTTGCAGCCATGCATGTTGAATTTCTCCAGTATCTCCTGAGCATGCTTGCCCTGAGAAACAAACAGTCCACCACTGCGCTGCCATATTTCCAATCCTAAGAAATAGTGAAGGAGGGCCAAGTCCTTCATCTCAAACTCTATAGCAAGATCATTCTTGCATGACAGTATCAACAGCTTATCACCCGTTAGAATCAAATCATCAGCATACAGTACAATGATAAGCAACTTACCCTCCACCACAATCTGGTATAGGTTAGGATCCACCTCGCTCTTGGAGAATCCAAGTCCTGTGAAATAGCTGTCTATCCGTGTGTACCAAGCACGTGGTGCTTGCTTCAACCCATACAGTGCTCTCTTGAGCCTACACACATGCGACTCACTGCTAAAGACCTCAAAGCCTTCGGGCTGCTCAATGTACACCTCCTCCTCAATGACTCCATTGAGGAACGTAGTCTTCACATCCATATGATGAATGTGCCATCCCATCTGCGCTGAGAGAGCAAGAATCATCCGTATGGAAGAATACCTCGTGACAGGTGCAAAGGTATCCTCATAATCAATCCCCTCTATCTGTGAAAAGCCTCGGGCAACAAATCTTGCCTTGTACTTCTCCACACTCCCGTCAGCTGCCTGCTTAACTTTGTAGATCCATCTCGAACCCAACACTGATTTCCCTTCCGGTCTAGGAACAATCTCCCATGCACTGTTTCTGACAATAGAATCATACTCTTCCACCATGGCATCTACCCATGCGGGATCCTCCACAGTTTCCTCGAAAGAGTATGGCTCAATCACAACACACTTTCTCATAAGAGCCATGTATCCAGTGTACCGATCAGGTGACTATCTCTGCCTGCGTTGGGCGATAGGTGGTCCTACAACTTTCTCTGTATCTTGAGCCAGTTGCTCAGCTTCTGTCAAGAGCTTTCGCCCTCTAATGGTTGGCGCTGCATGAGTGGTCTCTTCCACTCCATGAACCTCGTCCTATGGCTGATCCACGTCCTGAAGCTCATCCGTAGGAACTAATAGCTTCTCATCTGCATGCAAGTGTAGCTCCCTCTCAAGTGAACACTTCTTGGCGTTCTCCTCCTGAAATTTTATATCCCGTCGCACAACAGTTTTACCACTGTCTGGCAAATACACATGATAGTTGTGGGGTGTATCAGTGTACCCCACAAATATCCGAACCTTTGCGGTCGGCTCCAACTTCTTCCTAGCATCCTTCGTCGCATGCATGTAAACGTTAGCACCAAAAATCCTCAAATGAGAAAGATCAGGCTTCTTACCAGAATAAGCCTCCTCGGGTGTACTCATGCCAAGTATCCTATGAGGACAACAGTTTTGCACATAAACTGTTGTATTGCATGCTTCCACCCACAAGTGAAGGGGCAGGCCCTGATCATACAACATCGCCCATGTAGCATCCATGATCGTTCTTTTCTTCCCCTGAGTTACCACGTTCTGCTATGGGTTATGGGGAGCTATGAGCTCTCTACGAATCCCTTCTACCTTGCAGAAATCCTTGAACTCGTCCGAGATGTATTCACCACCATTATCGCTCCTAAGAGCCTGCACCTTCTTCCCTGACTCCTTCTCAACCAATGCTTTGAATTCACAGAACTTTGAATATGTTTCACTCTTCTTTTGCATGAAGAAGATCCAACACTTACGAGAGAAATCATCAACGAAAATCACATAATACCTGTGTTTTGCTGTCGAAGCAACTGAGAAAGGTCAACACACGTCTGTGTGAATTCTCTCAAGGATCGTTGTGGTGCGACAATCATTCTCGTGAAAGGTGGCTTTCACAAACTTCCCCAAAGTACACCCCTTGCACTAATCTAACTGTGCAAGAGTGCCTTTAGGAAGCCCTGTAGTGATCTGCTGCAGTATCTTCAAGGCTCCATGGTGAAGGTGACCCAATCTCCTATGCCACAACTTGCCATCATCCCGGCTCACCAATCCTTCTGCCTTGCCTACCATTGTTGCGCATCCATCTACATGAAACTGATAAAGGTTCCTTACTCGAACCCCTATCTTCCGGGTCTCATCAGTTGTCTTGTTGCGTAGGAAAGCTTTTCCCTCGCTGAAAACATCATACCCGTTGTCTTCTAACATCGCCACAGAGATGAGATTCTTCTTCAATCCTAGAACATGCATGAATTCCTTCAATATGAAGGGTTTACCAGACTCCCTCTCAAAGGAAATGGTACCAATATCGATCGCACTGTGTCTACCATCATTGCCCATCTCGATGTCCACTCCAAGATCCTTGTCCTCCAGATCAGAAAACAAATCTCTATCTCTCGTCATGTGAAAAGACGCACCACTGTCCAAGAACCACACCGATCCCATCACACTTAAAACCAAGCATGTGATCAATGAAAAATAAAGCTCAAACTGCAAGGCTAGAGCCTCTCCTGTTGAAGATCCAACAGCCTGCTTGTTCTTCTTCTTCTGCGGACAATTAGTGGCATAATGTCTATGCTGGTGACAGTGAAAACACTTCACCTTGGACATGTCCTACTTCTTGCCTTTCGCACCAGATTGAGAAGCTTTCTTGCTCTTCCCTTTCTTTGCTTTGGCAGCCAAAGCGCAATTTTATTCATCAGTTCCCTTTGACGAAGATCCGTCCTAGGTACTCCGCCTGATCTCCTCCTGCACAAGATCTGACCACAGTCTTTCCCATCCTAGCAATTTCTCCCGACCATTGACAGAGTCCTGATAGGAATGCAAACTCTTCGGAAGACCAAGGAGAGCCAAGCTCACCAAGTCCTCATCATCGACAGTAACCCCCACACTTCCCAGCTCATCTCGACACTGAGTGAACTTCGTGAGATACTTGGGAATACTGTCACCCTTCTCGCATTTGATGTTTCTGAGTTTATCTTTGAGCGCCAGCTTCCTCTGATCGCTCTTGCTTTGGAATAATTCTGTTAATGATTTCCACATCAAATATGGAGTAGCCTTTCCATGGAGGCTGGACACAATGTGATCCTTCACGCCCTCCAACAGAATCCTTCGACATTTTGCGATCTTCTTTTGCCAAGCATCAGCTTGAGTAGCATCAGTAGGCTTTGGGATATCCGTATCTATGAACTCCTTCAGCCCGTTATCATCCAATACTGCCTCCATCCTGTCCTTCCATGCAATATAGTTTGAGCTGCCCTCAAGAGCATACTCCAATCGCAATCCGTTGAAAGACATTGCTGCGTTGTCACCAAGAAAACACTGCTGCAAATTCGAATTCCACCAGCAACCAACTCAACCGCCTCGGATCTAAGATTCGTGAGAACACAATATTTCTTGTACAGAGATTGACTGTATGGGCATTCACCAGATATCTCACCTTCCAAAAGAAGGATGAATCCAGAGGCTACCTGGCCCGATTACAGACTCTGCTTGAAGAAATAGAATGTAAACACTTCCTGAATAGTAGATCAGATGATCAATAGCTATGATACCATGTAGGAATTTTGAATAATAAACACATATTCAACAGAGATTATCCTAATCATGTACTATTACGGAATACATACACAATACATAAGCTCCTCTACGTTGATCATCAATATAGCAGCATCAATAACAATAAAACATCAAGAGCATGCACACATTAACACAGTATGTAACCCGGGGAAAGCATCTCACTAAAAACCCCACACTATCTGTATATTAATCATTGAGAACATGTAACATTACAAAGTACAATGCTTATCACAAGCAATCTAGTACCAGCTCCACCTGTTACACACAATACAGCTCAGATCTGATCTCCAAATCTATTCCACTGCTTGCCTTCCTCCATAGCTCAATACCTGCTCAAGAATTGATGAGAATGGTTTACCAAACTCATATTTCACCTGCAAAGAATCACTCACACTATGAAAGACGTGAGCACAGGCTACAATCACTTGGTATTGGCCAATTCATTGGCATACTCAATCCCTTTGATTGTGCAAATCATCATGCACAACTATAGTCACAACTGATAGCAATCAGATCCTCTAACGCCTGTCCCTGCTGAAATGAACATGCAATGACATGCAACTGAGTTAACTGATGTATTCTTTAGTTGCATTATGAGTTAATAACTTGTGAATTAATTAATAACTAATTCACCCAACTCATCTCTATCTATTCGCCAGTTAGACTAAATACAACCAGTTTAACAAAGATAAACTAAACACAACTCCATCAACTGCACCTCCAATCCACTAAACTCAACTCACTTGAGTTCTAACTGAAGTCCTGCATGTAAAGATCAATCATCCAATAGGTAACCACATATTTGCTTCTGGGATCTGCATGTACTACATCTGTAGCTCATCTTGAAGTGCTCCAAGAGAATAAGACAAAGTTTATAGTCCAAATATTATTACGAGCTAATAATATTTGACTGTTCTACATTTAGACTGAGCAGTCACTCTGCTGTGATCTAAAAATAGAAGTCCATCTATTTTTCCCAACTTGACCAATCATCCATAAACAACAACCTGAAATCCATAGACATGATCCATATGTCTAAAAATAGACATAGTCTAAAAATAGACTTGCGCCAAAAATAGCCTACGGGCCCACTTAGTGAAGGCGACTCTTTTCACTAAGCTCCATCATCTTGCTGCGATCTCAACATGATCCAAAGGAATGAGACTATGCAGAAAACCCCTAGGCTACAAATAAGGAAGACACAAATGTGACAGTAGCCCTCCCACTAAATTATAATCAGGTTATCTAATGAAATAAGGGTTAATGGGAAAGCCAGCAAACCATAACGAATCTATCAAGCCAGAAAACCTAAAATGAGACCAATACAGGGGATAGTGACCACACAATGAAAGCCCCAATGCACCATAACAGCAAAGAAACCATAGAAAGTGAGAGGCAAGCCAAGATTAAAAAATAAATGAACATAACTCAATACCAGTAAGTGAGAGTCGAACCAGGAAGAGATTTTGAATTACCTCGAATGAAAACTATGAGAAGGGAGGGAAGCATGACTGAATATTTGCTATGAAGAAGGGAACCTCTGGCCATGTCCATTCTATGCCCAATTGTTGCCAAAATTTAAGAGTTTTCCTTATTCCTGGGTCCTAAATTTTGTTTCCCTATTGATCTGAAATGGGGCACTAAAGGCTTCTTGTCGTGCTTACAAGAACCTCTCCCACTCCAAAGCTTATATATTTTCCCAAGATCTTGCTTATGCTTGACAATTTGCAGAATTAAAAGTGCTTTGAAGAGGTGTATGCTTGTGTTTGTGTTGAGCCTCAAAACTGCCCTTTCCTTAACAGCTCTTC
This sequence comes from Pinus taeda, assembly GCA_000404065.3. NCBI lineage: Eukaryota > Viridiplantae > Streptophyta > Pinopsida > Pinales > Pinaceae > Pinus > Pinus taeda. Next base: position 562,270 of record APFE030061012.1, on the reverse strand, counting down.
TCATCCCTTTTCTTTGTTTTTCCATGAAGAAAATGCATCCCTATCATTAATAACCAGTATACATTGCCTTAAGGAGAACATTTTAGTGATTTACATGTTATGCTTTTATGTTTTTCTGTTTGAATAAGTTTTTGTCTTTTACCTACGGAATGCAGCCTATTTTGCAGCTAATTAGTTGTACCATAGCTACTTCCATGCTTTAACAGGTTCTAGGTGTTAGAAGGAGAAAATAACTACATGGGCATCTTGTAAATCATTGTGACATGGATCATGTCCTATTCACCTAGCCCAGGTCGACAAGGAAGATGGTACAAGGCTCTGGTCAATGAAGAAGTCAAATGTAGAGACCAAAGGCAACGAGACTATGTTTTGAGGATAATCAACACATTTCATAGCGATGGGATCCGAAACAACTTCCTGAACCCACAGACTCCAATATCCATTTTTGCAACCGAATCTGATAGCCATCATCTTAGATTTATGTCTCTAGCAGCCGAGGAAGAAAATTTTGTGTGCTTGTCTGCTACGTGTTTTTGGTTGTAGCTTATTTTTCTCCACAAACAGTTGCATAACTTTCTTATAAATACCTGTGTAAAGAACTCAACACCAGTTGGAATTTCCTGATGTATTGAGCTCATAGTACTGCTCTGTAAATTTGAAAACTCATTTCCTATGTTTTTTCTTTTAATATGAAGACCGCAAGTTTCATGGACATGTGAAGGAGTTTCTTGGAGTTTTGATGGAGTACGCATAACCTGAGTAGTTGCAGAGGGCTCCTGCGCTAACTAAGGTTTTATTTCATTTTGTTTTATCTTTTCTAGTTAACTGTAAATTCATCGTTTCTTCCATAGTGTTCATAACCAGTTACTAACTTTGTTTATAATATAGTCTTTAACATTTCCTTACTAATGCAGAATAACTTTCTCTTTTCTTAATTTCTTTCTAGTTTTTATCAGTAGTTAGAAATTGAATTTAGTAGTGTAGAGTAGTTTGTTTGATTAATCTTTATGTTTTCAATTAAACTGATCAGTGCCATTATTACTCTTGACATTTTAGTTTATTGACTCATGGTGTAGATGAATGTTTCTAAAGAGCCCTTCTAGTTGATAACTCATCTTAAATTAAGTGGTTGAATACTTCATTCATGCAATGAGTCTTTTCTACATTTTTGTATTTATCTTCTATTAGAATAATGAAGTACATAATTCCTCAAAATTTCATCACAAGGAGTTTTTTCTCCCAAAATTGGGAGGTAAAGTAACTAAGCACTTCATTTAGTTTTGTTTCTATAGTATTATTTGCAATTTCATTTTCAGTCTTAGTATTTCATTTAGTTCTATTTCCATAGTAGATTAGTTGCAATTTCATTTTCAGTTTTAGTATTTCATTTAGTTTTAACAGAATAGACAATAGTTGCAATTTCACTTTCAGTTTTCAGTATTCCATTTAGTCTTGTTTTTGTAATTGAATAGATAATAGTTGCAATTTTACTTTTAGTTTGTAACTCATGATTTGGAAATAATGATATGATTAGAAATATAAACTCTATTTTCATTTATTGAATAAACTTTGCTTCCAAATCTTACTTAAGCTCTTTTAGTTCTAATTTCTTTAGGTTATTAATAGTCTTTACATAAGTTAGATTTAAGATTTTGTTAAGTACATTGTAAATCATTAGGGATTAAAGGATCAAAAACCCCCCAAAACAACATAAAACTCAAAAAAATGAAGTAAGAAAGGGTCATCTAGCACATATAGTGCACTACACTTCATCAGTTTACGATACCTGGATTGTTAATTTATGTAGAGAAATTTAGGACACTAAATTGACTAAACATTTTGGCACCATTTCTAGGGAAGTGTAACTAGGTAACCTTATCTCTTACATTAAAAACAAAAAAAAACAAAAAACAAAACAAAACAAAACAAAATAAACACAAAACAAAACAATGGCATGTATAGAGAAAGAGACTCTAGGGGTAGAAGTTTGATTCCTACAACACCACCTACTCTGCCAAGAACAAGAAAAGGCACACCTCCAACCCAGACTCATACTCCTAGCCATAGGATTCCTAGAATTCAAGGGGCAGAAACTCAATCAGAAGAATCTCCTACTTCATCTATCAAGACAATCTTAGGAGATAAAAAATTTGAATCTCCAACTGCAGGGATAACCTTTTTCACCTCCATAGGAGAGCCTATTGTAGTTGAAGAATTAGGAATACCTAGTGAGGAAGAAGAAGTAGAAACTCTCTCCCATAATCCATTAATAGAATAACCAGAGGAGGAGTCAATAGACTTGCAGGTTGAACCCTATATTGAATCTAAAGAAACTATAATGGCAGAGGAAGAACAAGATGGATAATTCTCACTATTTGGAGGAGGGGGTAGAGGGAGAGGTAGAGGAAATAATGGACGAGGCAGAAGAAATAGGGAAGTAGATAACTCTTTTGGATTCCCTATAGTGGATGAGGAAACAAATACCACAATGAAAAATATCTAACCATCTGTCCTCCCAAACTTCAATGGGTTAAGAAGTCAGAACCCTGAAACATTTTTGTTTGAGTTTGAAGTCTTGTGTAGAACTTATGACTATCTAGAAGACTCTCAAAAACTCAAATTATTTCCTTCAACACTAAAAGGGGCTTCTTTGAAATGGTTCATGGGATTAGTCACTCAATCCATTAGAACATGGAATGACATGAAAAGGACATTTTTGGATAGATAGTTGGATTATTGTATGCCTACCAATCATAAAGATGAGGTGTTCAAAATGATGCAAAGAGAGGATGAAAACTTAGAAGATTTGATTGAGATATTTAACTATAATTTCAAAAGAGAAAAGATGAACAATTTAGATGAAGAAAATTTGAAAACTATTTTGTTAAAGGACATTAGAGATGAGTGGATAGATGTCCTTAACATGATGGGGAAGGGAGATATCTCTCAACTTCCATTGAGTGACATAGGAGAACTGTGTGTTCATCTCTCAAGAGGGAAATCTAAAATAGGGAAAGGGCTGAGAGATCCTTCTCTTGTTAGAGCAAACAAATCTGCAACCAGATCGGTAAGCAGGGAAAAAATTAGCAATATGCTTGATGAGTTTAAAACTGACATTTTAGGGAGCCTTAGCGAGCAACTAGACACCTTTAAAATTCAAAACAAGTAGAAAACAGAGGTTGATGCTTTAGCCATTTTTTTTCCAAAATGAAAAAAGAAACATGCTACAAGGGAATTCCCTTTAGATTCAAAAATTGTAGAAACTTGTATGATCTGTTCGGAAAGCCATGAAGCCAAGGGTTATCCTTTAATCCTAGGTCTTAAGGCTGTCTTTCAAGAGGAAATAGTCCCAAATTCTGCAGAAACTCTTTGTTTTGTTGCAAGAAGACCTTGGCAGGGGCCAAAAAATCAGGGATTTAACAATCCGATGTATCTTCAGCCCCCACCAAACTAGAATTCTTGGTAGCAACCTTGGCCTCAACCTCAATCTCAGTATCAATTTAACCCGTGGGCACAATGGGTACAAAATCGTTATGGGAGATTTGCTCAATAATATCAATATCTTCCATCCTATCAGAATTATCCTCCCCCACAAAATCAACAACAAAATCAACAACCACAACTTCAAAATCAAAACCCTCAACTTTCATTGCCGTTTCCACAACAACCCCCACAACAAAGTCAAAATCCTGAACTCTTACTACCATTTTAGCAAAAACCAAATCAGCTACCTGCCCAACCACTACCAAACACCAATAATAAAAACCCTCAAAATGCTTACTTGGTAGAAGGACAACAATTTCCAACTTACATGATTACTCCTCTAGATCTTAATGGTGTTCAACTAAGACCTAGTAAGATATTAGCAAAGGAAAAACCTTCTGTAGTTATTCAAGAACAAGACACTTCTGAGGAAGATTCTCTAAAATTCAATAAAAGTTTTGAGGAAACATCTCTCAAAAACCAAAACATTGAAAAATAAAAACAAAAAGAACCTATGAACACAACTCCTATTATTAAGAAACCAGCATCTACTTCTACACCTCCTTTTCCTGAGAGACTACAAATTGATAGAGGGGTAGAAAAACAGATCTTGTTGCCCAATTATGATTTTCTAGATGAATTGAAGAATTTTTGTATCAAAATTCCTTTTCTACAAGCCATTAGAGAAATTCCCATTCTAGCCAAAACAATAAAGGAGTTGAGCATCAAAAGACCAAGAAGAAAAGCAAAAGAAACAAAAAGAATTCACGTGGTAGGAAAGATAGCAGACATAATGATGGGAAAAATTACCGCAGAGAAGTATGTGGATCCAGGGAGTCCAATTGCTAAGACACATATAAATGGAATTGAAATTCCAAATACACTGATTGACTTAGGGGCAGCAATAAACATCATGAGTAGACAAACTATAAGCAACTTAAACTTCCTAATCTTCTTTACACACCTACCTTACTGCAACTTGCAGATAGATCAGTAATCAAATTAGATGGTGTGCTAGAATATATTTCAGTCTCCTTAGATTCTTGGGAATATCCTGTTGATTTCATGATCTTAACTCCCAAGAATAATCTAGGAGGACATCCACTCATATTAGGAAGACCTTGGTTGGCCACAACTAATGCTTTTATTAGTTGTAGATCTGGTGACATGTATATTTCTGATGGTAATTCAACCAAGAAATTTACTTTGTATCCTCCAACAAAAGAAATCACAGAAATAGATGACAAGGAATGGATTGATGATGAATATGATATTCAACCTCTCTTTACTATGTCAGAAATTAGTGAAGATATTCAAATTTTGAATACATTGGAAAATTTTGAAACATCTTCAGAATATGATCATGCACAATTTCAAGAAAAATCTAATGTTGAATACTTGTCATCTAGGCAGATGTCTCTCTATTCTATGGAAGAGTTTGGTAGCTCTACAATTGAAATTTTTCCAGGTAAGACATTGAACATAAACAAAAACTTGGAGAAACTACAACAAGAAGAGCTAACCAAAACATTACAAAAACATTATGCTGCATTTGCATGGGAGTACACTGACATGAAAGGTATTGATACTAAGACTTGTATCCATCATATCTATATTGAGGAGAAAAATAGACCAATCAGATAACCTCAGAGAAGAATGAATACAAATCTTAAGGAAATTGTAAAAGAAGAGCTCCAAAAATTACTCAATGTAAACTTCATTTACCCAATTTCAGATAGCCAATGGGTTTCTCCTTTGGTAATTGTGCCTAAAAAGAATGGTGAATGGAGGGTGTGCATTGATTACCGAGAATTGAATAAAGCCACCCATAAATATCACTTTCCTTTGCCCTTTATATATCAAGTGTTAGATACATTAGCAGGTCAGAAGTATTTCTCATTCTTGGATGGTTTTAATGGTTATAATTAAATTCAGGTAGCACCTGAGGATCATGATAAAATCACATTTACTTGTCCATGGGGAACTTTTGCTTACTGAGTACTTCCTTTTGGGTTGTGTAATGCATCTGCAACATTCTAAAGAGCAGTACTAGGAATTGTTTCTGATCTAATACATGATTGTGTAGAGGTATATATGGATGATTTTATAGTCTATGGAAACACATTTGAAGAAGCTTTGGAAAATTTGGAAAAAGTTTTTTAAAGATGTAAAGAAACAAACCTTTCACTAAGCCATGAAAAATGTTTTATGATGTTTACAGAAAGTATTATTTTAGGACATCATATTTCGGGAGATGGGATTAAAGTTGACAAATCTAAAGTGAAGTCATCTCTAAGTTATCAATTCCAAATTTCCAAAAAGATGTTAGAAGTTTTCTAGGATTTACAGGATACTATAGGAGGTTTATAGAAAAATTCACTAAAATAACATCTCCACTCTTCAAATTGCTTACAAAATATTGTGAATTCAGTTGGAATCCTGATTTCCAACTAGCATTTGAAACCTTGAAAGCAAAAATTTCTGGAGCACTTATTTTAAGAGGTCCAAATTGGAAACTTCCTTTCCATATTTGCATAGATGCTTCAGATATAGCTTTGGGAGCTGTATTGGGACAAAAATATTTGACTCCTTATGCCATTTACTATACAAGTAATAATTTGACTCCCACTGAGTTGAATTACACTGTGACTGAAAATGAATTTTTAGTTGTTGTTCATGCAATTAATAAGTTCGGGCACTATATAACAGGCTATGAAACCTTTTTCATATAGATCACTCTATAATTAGATATTTGATGAATAAACCTGTTACTAATGGTAGAGTTACAAGATGGATTTTACTTTTGCAAGAATTCAACATTACTATGCTAGATAGACCTGGAAAATAAAACACAGTTGCTGATTTCTTGTCCAGGATTCAGAATATCAAAGAAGATTGTCCGGTTGAACATAAGTTTCCTGATGAATATCTTTTTGCAGTAACTACTCAAACTCCTTGGTTTGCAAATGTTGCTAATTACTTGGTTACATGGAAGTTACCTTCACATTTGTTTCGTAGAGAGAAAAGAAACATTATTCAAGAAAGTGCAAGATATTCATGGATCACTGACAAATTGTATAAAACGGGGCCAGATCTTATGATCAGACGGTGTGTCAGGGAAGATGAAATGCCTAATATTCTCAAAGCATGTCATGATGGGCCGTGTGGTGGACACTTTGCCAACAAGAGGAAAACCTATAAAATCCTTTCTTTAGGATATTATTGGCCATCCATCTTCAAAGATGCTAAAGAATATGCTAGGAACTACGACAACTACCAAAGGGTAGGGAAACCTACTCCCTCAAATGAAATTCCATTATGAACTCAAGTACTTATTGAACCCTTTAAAAAGTGGGCTTTAGACTTTATTGGACCAATTAATCCTCCATCTAAGCAAAAAAATTATATATTGGTATGTACTGATTATGTCACCAAATGGGTAGAAGCCAAAGCATTACCTTTTGCTAATGAAAAATCTGTAGTTAATTTTCTTTTTGAGGACATCTTCACTCATTTTGGTGTTCCAAGAGAAATTGTGACAGATGAGGGATCTCAATTCACATCCAACATGATGGAAAGGCTTATGGAGGAGTACAAGATCAAGTATAGGAAATCTACTCCCTATCATCCACAAGCAAATGGTCAAGTGGAGTCTACAAATAAAGTGATTGAAGGAATCCTCACCAAGACTGTGCATCTACAGAGAAGAGATTAGGTAGAAAGGCTTTCTGAAGCCTTATGGACCTATATAACTACATGGAGGAACACAACATGACATACACCCTATGAACTTGTTTATGGGAAACAAGTCCTATTCCCTATAGAGTTCCAAATCAGAACTTTCAAGATGGCAGTCTAGTTGGGGATGGATTTATCAGAGGCTCAAAAGCATAAACTGAAGCAATTAAATGAATTTTATGAAATCAGGCAAGAGGTAGTTCAAAGGACTAGTATAGTCTAATAACAAAGGGCTAAATGGCATGATAAATACATCAAGGAAAAGATGTTTCAAGAAGGAGATTGGGCACTTTTATTTGATTCAAAGTTTAAGGATTTTCAAGGGAAGTTTCAAACTCATTGGCTTGGGCCATATGAGATTGAAAAAGTCTTTAGTAATGGAGCAGTGAGGATCAGAAAAATAGATGAAAGTCAAACTACTCTTCTTGTGAATGGGCATAGATTGAATATATATCAAAAACCAATTTCAAAGGAGGAGTTCATCAAGATCTTCTAGAACAATTCTCAAATGAAGTTAGTGAATAAGAATCCTTCTTCTCCACCAACTTAGTCTTTATTTTTCATATCTAAATAAATAAATAAATTGTGTAAGGTTGAAAACCAATCATTGATTGGCATGCTTATATAGAAAATACAGGGTGAAAATCATCAGTTTTTGACACCCTATAATTTCCAGTTCCCTGTAATAAGTGGTGACAAAAAGCCACAATCACTCTGCATTCTGTAAAATTCATTATCTCATCTCGCTTCACTCTTTTTTACTTTTATAGTTTCACTTCATTCCATTGCCATATTTCACCAATAAATTTTTCCTTTCCCAGTATTTTTTTCATCTCCAATTTTCATTTATCATTATGTCTTATTTTCACTTACACAACGATTTCCATTTCATTAATTCATAAGCCATGTTTTAATCTCTGTTTCACATTCTGCAGCTGTTTCCACGTTCTGTAGTTGATTCTGTTCTGTAGTTGATCCTATTTTATAGCTTATCTGATTCTGCAACAACAGTTTGTTTATCAGTCCAAGCACAAGTCTCCAGTTCATAATAAAATCTTGTGTGTAGGTAATTGAAGAAAAATCAACTTTGAAGACCAATCATGCCTAAAGCACCTGTGGAGTAAACATCAAAATATTAGCAAGCAGAAGGTAAAGGTTCCAAAGGTAAAATACAAAAATTTATTTCAAAAAGCAATTCAAAAACATAAGCTTGTATAACATGTTTGATCACATGTCTCCTTAATTAGTCATCATGTTATTTGACTGCCACGATGTCTCTGCCATATCTTCTGCCTTCAATGAAAAACGGTCCAATGATTCCTTCATAACTGATCTCCGCCTCAAACTCCATAACATGTACTTAACCAGTCCTCTAGAGCTACATTTGTTAACGGTCAGGTTAATGACGTGACCTACCTCTATACGACTCTTCAAACCCTGACTATTTATTTATTACATGCCAACTCTTAAGTTTTTCTCTCATACTTATGCAGCCATTTTGTGTATACAGTCACTTTGTTTCCATATATTTCATATATACAGTCATTCTGTTTCCATAGTTCAAAGTCATTTTGCTTCCATATACCCTGTCATCCCATTTCCATATCCATAATCATTCTGCTTCTATATACCTTGTTGTTACACTAAAATTTGTCACCATGACTATTTGCAGTTAGTATGGCTCCATTCACTGTCATACTATCCTCCTTGGCAAGCCTCATACCTCTGCTCTCCATGTCAAACTTCAAGAAAGAGATAAAGTCTTTAAAAAACTATTTATCTCTGGGTACGCAGTTTCTCTCAACCTTACCTGCGTGTACGCAACCCAAGTTCACAATACCTGCGTACTTGTACGCTCTGTATGTAAAGGGGTGGGTGCGTACTCCTGTAAAGGTCAAAAGGCGCGAGTTTCATCTTTAAAAAGTTACTTGTGGTCACTTCTAGAGCCTTCTAGAAGAGTTTTTGACGTGTATTGAGCGCCTCCAGATGGTTCATGCATCCCTATGATAGAGGAACTTATCCCATCAAGAGAGGAGCTACCCCATCCAAAAGGGGGAGTATCCCATTGATGTTGGAACTGAATAACTTCCTCTAGAATACTATAAATACAGGCATTGGGCCAGAGGAGGAGGGGAGGTTGAAAGCTGAACATTCCAAAGGGTAGATGCTGCTGGAATTAGGACTTCCATTGTAAGCTTGTGAGGAGAGATTACCATCCTTTCTTGTTTCATTTGGAAGTGGGTGAGCTTGTCAAAGTAGAGGAAAACTCTTGCTGGACCCTGGAAGGAACTTGCACAACACCAAGGCTCAGGTTGTAATGGTTTCTTTTTTGTTTCCTTAATACAAATAAGTCCATTCTTCTCAATGATTTGTTGTTAATGAATTGTTTCATTTACTCCTTGGTCTATATGTTGAATATGCTTTGTTTTATGGAATATTCAAGTGTTATGTAATCGTTTGATTGTTAGTGTATGCAGGTTTCAAAGTGAAGGAGGAGCTCATCCGGATCAGCGAGGCTGGACTGCTACAACGAGCGTTGGGTTTGAGGTAGGATCGAAAAACACTTGGTTTCTCATAGAATAATGTATGTTTAGAGAAGGATTTCTCTTAATTGTTTTGTTTGTCACTAGAGAGTCTTAGACTCCTAGGGAGGTTAGTTTTGTCAGCAAAAATAACTCTTTCCGCATGAAACTTTGCCATGATTCGCATCTTCTTGTGCAACATCATTTCATCCCTCCTTGAACAAATCTAACCATCTGCACCACTCCTCAACTCCATCCTTCAATTATTGAACTCCCCTACACCCCTATTTCACCTCCATACTCGTTCCTCCACCTTTTTCCCTCCATCCATTCTCCAAAATCCTCTTTTCGGAACATCCTGTAGAAAATTACAGAACATCCTGTAGAAATTCCAGAACATCCTGTAGAACCCCTTCAGACTTCCTGTAGAAGCTCACGAATGAGGTTTCTTGGTAGCCAAACCCTGTGAAACTCTCTGGAAGGGTGTTAGGGACCCCTTAGGCCCTCTCTGAACCTTCCCATCCTCTTCCAAGCATTTTCTCTCGCCGAGCCACCTCTGCACAGTCAAAAACAGTAAAAGCACATGCATGATAATTCTGAAAACTTATTCAAAAATACAAAAAGATGTTTTCTTCAGATATAAGTAGCTTAGACACATGTATTTTACCTTCTTAGAAGTAATGGCATCTCTTTTAGTAGCTTGCATCCTCTTTTTCGTATCAGTAGGACTAGCTGGTAAAACTAGGGTTTGCTAGGTTTTGCATTTCCTTTCCGCTTTTCACTTCTTTTTGCAAGTAGATTAGCCTCCTTTGAGTTAGCTTTCATCCATCAGTCAAAAAGATTCTTTTCAGGGCTCATATAAGTTGGCTTAATCTCTTAGCGGACTTGTGCCAGCTAACCAAGTGACAACTGCGGCAAGAGCTAGTACTTGTGCATACAACATCGTCGCTTCCAAGTTTGTTACGAACTACCGGGTTGATAAAATTAAAGAAGGGAGTTCCAAGAGTTGCAGCATTATTGCTGCAATACTGGGGCCCAACAATCTTTTTGGCGCCGTTGCCGGGGAAGCGTCAGAGTATTGGTGATTGCTGCTTTTCTTCTATTTTCTACTACAACCTTCTGCTAAGTAGTTTATTTCATTTCCATTCTGCAATTTCATTTCCGCAAAATAGACTAGACATTTTCCGCTTTCATAGATTAGCATTTTAATTCCATAATTTCAATTCTGAAAGCGTAGATTAGCATTTCAATTCCGTAAGCGTAACCTAGCATTTCATTCCTGCAATTTCATTTCAGCAAAATAGATTAGTCCTTTCCTGCTTTCCTTTCAATTCCGCATTTTCATTTTAGCAAGATAGTTAGTTGCAGTTTAATCTATTTCCGTTTTGCAAGTACAAGTAGAAAAAAAAATAAAAAATAAAGATCAAGCAAAAATATTTTCTTTCATGCTTTGTAGGAGTAGAGATAAGTTAGAAAAATGATTGCACAACACCCCCACTTCTTCACACAGCCAACCTTCTCTCTTTTTCGATGGTTGTGATTAAAGAACCCTTAGGTGGTCAGGAAGAAATATTTGAAGAACCTCAAGGGAAGAAGAAGAAAACATTCCTCTGGAGCAAATGGCTACAAGAAGAAATGTTGGTAGTAGTACCTTATCCAAAAATGAATTTTCAAATCAGATGGAAGATTTCAAGAGAGAGGTGAGGCAGTTTCTTGCCATGCAACTGGATACCTTATAGATCCAAAGGAAGCAAGAGGAAGTCAAGAGGGCTTTGGTCATCTTTTATCCCAGGTGCACTAGAAAGCATCCTAGGGATGAATGTCCATTGTACTCCATAGAAGTGTGTTTTTTCTATGAAGAATACCATCCTACAGATCAGTGCCCTTTCTTGCCTGAAATTAAAGCTGCATATCAGAGAGCTAAACGAGCCACTGAATCACTTTATTATATGAACCAAAGGAGGACACATGGACCCATACTTTACCATCAGGGAATGCAAGGGACATCCCAAACCTATTACGACCCATATCAAGCCACTTTCATTCCTTCTTGGGGTCCCCCTGCTCATCCTTCCTGGTTCACACCTCCTCCTTGTTCCTTCACAGATCCATGTTATGTCCAACCAGTTGCTCATTCGTTTCAATCTTATGCTCAGCCACAGCCTCAGTGGAATGCACCTCATCAGGGGTGGAAGTCCCAGTACAACTCTCCTCCTGCTCATTTGCCTCCACCACCTGCCCAACCACAACCCCATCCACATCCATCTCAAATATACACCTCCACTCAACCACCCGTACCACCATTCCCAAAACCATACAATGGAGTAGCTCAATCCAATTGCAAAGCTGAGGTACACCATGTCCAAATGACTCCTCTTGAGCTCAATGATTTTCACCAAAGCTCAGGAAGAGTGTTGCAAAAAAAAGATTATATTGACAACATTGAAGGACCAAAGGCAAAATAAGATTCAAAAGAAAAAATCAAAGAACCATGGGCTGCACTTGATGAAGAAAAGAGATCAGAATCAGAGACTGAGAAAGCTCCCTCATGGTTACCATCAAATCCTCCATGTATTCAAGAGAAAGATCAACAAAAATAGGAAGATGAGAAATTCATGATAGAAGAAGATATGAAGAATGATCAAGATCAGCAAAAGGACCAAGGATATCAGAGCTATATTGAGATATAGTTCCAGACGGTCACTAAGTTGCAGTAGTTCTCTCTTCCTCAGCTATGCTTGATCCCTTCAAAGTCAAATCATTTGGTCTCTGAAGTCCAGATAGCTGTCAAAGCATGCATTTCGAGCCTCCACATCATTTTGTCTCTAATCTCGATGTGCACATGGCTCCATTGGAAGTATTCTTATACTTGAGAACGATTTTGTTTTTCAAGTAGGGTAGGGTAGAAAAAAAAGAAAAAAATGAAAAATGAAAAAGAAAAAGAAAAAAAATGAAAAAATGGAAATGAGAGGAAAAATCTAAGGTGAAAACCTCCTCAGAGGCGCCTTAGATTGGCTAATTGATTGAAAACCTCCATGAGGCAGTCAATGGTTGGAAAAAAAAAAGAAAAAAGAAAAAAGAAAAAGAAAGAGAGAATAAGATCCCTGGGTGAAAACCTGCCTTAGAGGCGCCCAGGGTAGAAAATTAGGGTGAAAACCTCCATGAGGCGCCCTAGTTGTTTTCAAAAATAAAGAGAAAAAAAAGAAAAGAAATCAGGCCTAATCTTTGTAAAATAATTACAGGTTGCAGGACATCCTACATTGCAAGAAAAGAGGGTGCGCAAAATGAGGACAGGGGTCCGTACCAGGCTCGAGGACACCCCCTCAAACACTCCCTCCATGGCCACTCACCTCTCCTATAATTTGGTCACATTCGGGTTGAGATTGGGCCTTCTACAGGAAGTTTTGGGCTTTCTACAGGAAGCTATAGGCATTTCTACAGGAAGTTCTATATTTCTATAGGAAACATCCTGTAGAACCTTTAGGCGAGCTAGATTTGATTTTGGAAGGGAATCTAAAGCTTGGAATCTATTGGTTAGGCTTGCAAGTATCCATGTTTCCATTCCTCACCATTTTCCATCATTTTTTCCACCTCATTGTGCTTCTTTTATGAAAACTGTGTTTTCTACAGGAAGTTCTGTGTCTTCTACAGGAAGCTTACAAAAAAGCCAAATTGATCTCCAAAGAGGACCCAAAGGCTGGGAATATGTCCATGAGGCCTGAACACATCCATGTTTCCATCCCTCACCCTTTTCCATCATTTTTTCCACCTCATTGTGCTTCTTTAATGAAAACTGTGTTTTCTACAGGAAATTCCTGTAGAAATTACAAGAAGCTAAAAATGGATTGCAAAAAGGTAGTTTGGCGAACATGATAGCTTCTTCAAGGGTTCAGAAGTCCTCCTGCAATCTTCAAACTCCTCATCCATCATCTCCATGCCTGCATCACAGCCCAAGCTCAGTTTTTCTTTCCATGCAAAAACTTGCAGAATGCTTTAAAGAAAAAAATACATAGAACAAAATTTGTTTTTTCCATAACTTGAAAACTGTGCATCCATTTACAAAACCGTTTTACACGGAATTGTATAGGGACGATGGCAACATACCCAAGCAATTTCATCCAATTATGGTGCACAGTTTCCAAGAAATCAACCTCCATCACCTTCAGCCATTTTTGCATTTTCTCCATATCCGTGCATTCGTTTCAAAACTTGTTTCATGGGGAGATGCATATGGGTGATAGTAACCTACCCAAGCCGTTTTAGCTAATTCTGATGCACGGTTTCCGAGAAATTGATCTATGTAATCTTCAACCATTTTCCATTTTTCGCAAAATTTGTGCATCCATTGATCACAATTTTGCCATGGGAGGTGCATAATGATGATAAGAACATGCTCAACAAGTTTCAGATCGATTCAATCTGTCGTTCAGGAGTAATGGTGAAAACAAATTTCTGTCCTGTAAAAATTCAACAGCAGTAGCTTGAGGGTGCAGATCTGAATGTGGAAGCCAGCTCCTGCAGTGTGGATCTGACCAGAGGGTACCTGCACAAGGAAAACAACCACAAATCAGCAACCACAGAAACCAGTGCATGCAGCAAATGAAAGACCATAGCACCTCACAGCAACCATTCGACTTCTAGGTATGTGACTGAAACTCGTTCCTCTATTGTATAAATCTAATTTTAAAACTACATGAATGAATGGAATGGTGGGATTAAGCCGATAGTTCCTTGTCCAATTCTCTAGCAATCAGCCAGGAATCATGCAGCGTATGTGTTAGATAACTCACGTGGAATTAAAAAAAAAAAACAGGGAGTGTTAGTTGTTTGAACTCCAGTGCAATTAATCAAGAAGAAAACATATAGTTAATAAATAGAACTGCAGTCTGCATGTGGCCATGTACACCTGGCCACTTCACTCCTTCACCAAGAATCACGCCGCAATGTAAAATGCTCTGCTGAAACTCACACCACCTGCTGTTCATTTGCACTTGACTGAAGTATGCATCCTCCGCTTCCACAAAATGATGAACTAGTCGTCCTCCACTGGTTTCTACCTGTTTTCATAATTATTCCACGTATCAGGCTCACTCGGAGGCGCAGGGGTGCTCTACAGGCGTTTCTACAGGAAGTCTTCTATAGGAAACACAGAAAACAGCCATGCAGAAAGAAAACCTGGGATTTTCGACGAATTTCAAGCTCCAAACGAGGTAGGATCGGGCAACTTCGTTGTGCATGATTTCTTGGTGCAAATGGTGAATTGAACATGGAATTAAATTAAAAAAATGAGAGGAAAAGTCTGCCTGTACATTGAAAGAAAGGTGAAAAGTCTGCTTGCATATTTTCTAAGTTCTACACAGTTCTTTTCTCCCTCTGCATTCGAAGTCTGGCTTCTTCTTTCTCACCTTCTTCTGAAAAGAGAGATGCAACCATAGGAACTAAGCCTGTGTGTAAAGAATGTGATTTTTATGTGGTTGGGGATAAACATTAGTCTCTGCACTCTGTCTGTAAGAGCCTAGTTCCCTTTTGACAGTCAAGTTTTGGGCAACAACAGCATTGTAACCAGGGAATTGATACAAAGTGACCTATAAACACATGAGGGGTACTGTTTTCAACATTCTGGGGAGGAAACCATACATAAAATTCCCTTTATGATCAGAGCACAAGCCTAAACAGAGCATTTTTCACCATGCCAGTGTTGTCATTATGAGGACAAGTGTTGTCCTTGATGGCAACTCATACAGGTGACAGATCTTAGTGCAATAGGCCAGTAGTAAAGATTGATGATCAGCCTCTCAGAATGGAAGAAAATAAGAGGATCGCAGGTACACAGTTCAAAAGGTGTGGACCCGCAGGTTAGCCTAACAAGAAGTGCGATCATGTCCGCAGGTTGTCCGAACAGAAGGTGCGGACCCCAGTGCACACACTTCCATGCAGAGAAAAACGCACGCACGTGGGAATCCTATGGTCATCCATGGTATCTATTCTGTGGTATGGTGATCCTATGGTTTTGGTTCGTGGTATTGCATCCAAAAGTATTGATCCCAAGTATTGGGTTCATGGTATTGTGTTATTGTGGTTTTGGACCATGGTATTGTGAAAGGCTTGACTATAAAAAGGGAAGGAGATCATTTGGATGATAGACTTTTGGGGTTGAATATCTTAAGGTGATCTAGATCTGAAATTCTTGTGATCGGTTGGTGAGTGATAGCTAGATTTAAATCAAGGAGATTTATGTAAACTGTTGATAAGTCGCGATCTCATTGGCGTATGATCAGATCTATTGATCGGACTGACTGTGGCACATTGAAGGACTGTTAATTTGGCCCTAATCAGAGGTCCACAGGTGATACATAGCTCAGGTGCGGAGGTACACAGTGCAGTAGAAGGAGCAGGTGCGAAGGTACGCAGTGTAATAGAAGGAGCAGGTGCGGAGGTACGCAGTGTAATAGAAGGAGCAGGTGCGGAGGTACGCAACGCAACAGAAGGCGTAGGTGCGGATACCCGCAGATCAGCAGAAGGCACAGGTGTGGATACCCGCAGAGCAGCAGAAGGCGCAGGTGCAGATACCCGCGGATGTCCAGCGGTGAAGTTGCGGACCCTACTTGAAATATGCTTTAACTACCTTTGACTATTTTGCAAGGTTCTGGGTGCATAATTGATGTTTGGTTACTGATATTGAGTTCTGATAACAACACGATTTTGGTTGAATGGATCAAGTTCTTAATGACTTATCTTTATGTGATCTGATGTACTAGATCTGGTTGATAACTCACATATCCTTGTATATGTCTTGGTATTTGGGTGATTCAAAAGATTGATTGATTCTAAAAGGAGATTGGGTGATTCATATGTACTTAAAGATTATTTGATGTCATTGGGTCCAGTATGAAAATTGGATGAAACGTGGCCTTTCAGATTATGTGTTGTGCTTCAGGTGTATCCAGTATGAAAATTAATGAAACATGGTACTCGAAGAAGAAAAGATTGTAGGCTGGCACCTACGTACTAGTATCTTAGCTAGTATAAGAGCAAAGGGGGTGGTAGCCCCCTTCTAGTAGCAGTTGAAATCTTTGGAGTAGGTAGCAGCCTGCGTACTAGTAAATGGATCGGCTGGTACAAGAACTATGGGGGTTGTAGCTCTCTGCAGATAGAAGCCTGCGTACTGGTATAGGACTGCACCAGTACATAAATATTGTAAAAGGATTTTCTTATTAAGAAGAAGATTGAGATGACTTGCAGCAGGTGGTTTTCACCCACATTGGGTTTCCACGTTATATCATGGTGTTCATGTGTGTGACTTATGTATGATGGTCTGTTCTATTTTACTGCACCTGTTTACTGTTAATATGGTTGATAATGTTCTAAGCACTCATTAAGGATCATCTAACTGAATCATAAGAAGTTGTGGAAGTAGCATATATGAATCTGAATATGGAAATGAAAAAGTTTTATTGACGTGATAATACTGATTTCACCCCCCCCCCCCCCCCCCCCCCCCCTCTCAGTATTATTTCCAACAATTGGTGTCAGAGCCAGGTCCTTTGGTAGAAGCTTGATCACTTGAATGAGATCCGTGGATCAATGGGAAAGAAGCTTAAGAAGAAAGCACCAAAGAAGAAGAAGACATCTCACAAGAACTATGACAGTGGGAGAATCGACTGGGGATTAGGTATAAG
This sequence comes from Pinus taeda, assembly GCA_000404065.3. Taxonomy (NCBI): domain Eukaryota; kingdom Viridiplantae; phylum Streptophyta; class Pinopsida; order Pinales; family Pinaceae; genus Pinus; species Pinus taeda. The sequence continues at coordinate 544,848 of APFE030061012.1, read as the reverse complement.
AGGCTCTTCAGATTCAGATTCAGAATCATTTCAGAATGAAGATGAACTATTAGGTATGAATTTTCTATCCTCTGATGTTCCGACTATCTTTCCTTTTGGAAAAGATGAAAGTGATAGCGAAATAACTGAAGTTGCTCTTATGGGTGAACAAGAAAGATATCAAATAGAGGCAGAACTTAAAAGGCTTTCAGACATAATCAGAGATCAACAAGATCTATTGAACAAAAGGGAATGTGAATTCAAGGAATAAGCTACCAAACTAAAAGCCCAACTAGAAGAAGGAAACAAGGTAAGGGAGTTATTCAAATTCAAATATCAAAAGTTGCTAAAATCCCAGCTAGAAGAAGGAAACAAGGTAAGGAAGTTGCAGGATGAAGTAACATCATTGAGAGATGAAGTCAATGAAAGAGACACAACCATCAAGAAACTCAGAGATAGATCCAGTTACTATGAAAGTCTTGAAGCCACGATCCATTCGCTAAAAGAAGATCTTAAAGAATCAAAGAAGCAGAATAAAGATCTACTCCAAGCTATTGAAAAACAGGAAAACAAAGTTATCAGCTTAAAATCTCAGCTGGAATGCGCCTTCAGAATTTGTCAAATGCAGCAGGATGTGAATGAAGAACAAGGAAAGGAGATTCTCAATCTAAGATGTCAGTTGGAAGATGAAAGAAATGCTGAAGAGAACATGAAGAAGCAGTATCTCGAAAAGGAAGAGCAACATCAAGTTGAGGTAAATATTCTAAAAGATAAATTAGAAGAAAAGGATATGCTCTTACGATTTCAAGATAGTACTAAATCTTGGATGATATTCTTAGTAGTCAAAGATCTCCTGCCATCAAAACTGATCTTGGTTTTCATGAATTTGTTGAAGGTGAATCTAGTTCACAAAGTAAGACAAAGAACTCTAATGAAAAATCTGAAATGCTCAATAAGGAGATGAAAGGTCAATCTCATCATCAACCAAGGAAAGAAATTCTTCAACGAAAATCTTTTACTCCTCCTATGAATAATGTTGAATGTTATGTATTTCATAATCTTGGACATGTTGTAGCGAGATGTAGAAGAAGAAGGGTTCAAGACCATCATGCAGAAACATCATCACATTCAAGGTACTTTAATGGATATTGCTTTGCTTGCAATATGTTTGGTCACAGAGCTGTTGATTGCTATAGAAGAAATATGAGACATGTAAGATGTTACACTTGTAACAAGCTTGGACATATAGCTAAGGAATGCAGGAACAAAGTATGGGCACCATACCAAAAGGAGAAAACATCATCATCACACTTGAAGATATGGAAGAAGAAAGAAGTACAATCAAAAAGAGGCGGCACTGCACAACATACAGACATAACAGAATCAGAGGGAGCCATAAGTGTAAAACTTCGGTGTCCTAAATCCCATATGCAAGTTTCTTAAAGAGAAGTCGCACATATACGCGAGTTGGTTACGGAATAGTCGCGTATATGATTGGTTGAGGAAAGGCAGTAGGGACTTGTTCAGGAAAAGGATCAGTTATGATTTGGTTTATTTGCACTATTTGATTATGGTTACAATTTGCTGATGATGTGTGGAAATGATGGTTAGAAGTGTTTTATTTCTAACTTGATAATGATGATGAATTGATACTTCTTGCTGATATGCATGATCAGATCTGAAAATAATCAAGATGGCACAGGTTTAGGGGGAGCATATGCTTTTAATGCATTGTTGGCATTATGGTTAATAGTCCTTGGTGATGATGCTTATATGGATAAATGACTCATCTTGCTATGATATGGTTATGAGTTGTTCAGATGATTCTTGGGGTTACATATTTGATATATAGATCAGATTTGTGGTTGATTCTCTAATGATGCTTACATGGTGATCTTCATAAGGATAAGGAGAAGTACATAGCTTGAATGCACTTGATGATGAGTCACTCATATGCTGTTGTTGCCATATGCATAAAGATCATATATTATAGTTATGATGCCAAATTCATATTGTTCTTAGCACACATATGGATGAGGATTGCTAGCTGGTTATTCAAAGTTGCATTGTTGGAGATATGATGATGATGAGTTCTTACCTATATGATGATAGGTTGTTTCGTACATATGTTTATTGATGCAGATATTCCCAATTGATGATACTTGGTTCATGCAGATCTGGATGACTATGGTGCTTCTCACATATGATAGAATGATTCTGTTGATACGGACATACTTTGATGATTCATGCACTAACACAAGTTGCTGGTGACAGATGCTATGGAGCAGATCATACAGTGTCGTTGCTGATGTTTATCATGATCTTATTTAAGTGTTTGGTCTCTGTTATGAATGTCATGTATATCATTCAAAAAGGTCATATCAAGACTCATGATGTAATAGTGTGTCTCTATCTATTATAGTCATTTGATGAAATATTTCAATCATATCAAGGTCATGCAACGACATATCTTGGTTTCCCCACTATGACTGGGATGAATGATGTTATTCTCTTATGTTATCATATGTAAACTTTTGGTATATCACCATTGTGATGGGAGATAAATGTATGTATGAGTCTTTGGTGATAGGAAGGTCATTTATGATGTATAGAGTCATGTTCTTCTTGTAGAACATCTTTTTGCAGACCTTGCTTACGGTCAGGGGGAGCATGCACAACACACTTTAGCAGAGCAAAGACCTCAACATGTACTCAGAAGGAGCAGGGACAGACTGGTGCACCATGGCATATAAAAAGGGGGAGCTCATTCAAAGATTTCAGCAGGTTCTCAGGGGGAGTATGGACAGCAGAATGCATATCAAGGAAAGAGCATATCTTGGTCCGCCCTTTGCCCTTGATGTCAAAGGGGGAGAGTGAGTTGGCATTGTTGCCATCAAGTCCAAAGGGGGAGATTGTTGGCATTATGATGCATGTGTTGTACTTGATGGCAACCCACTAATAGAAGAACATCTCACCTATATGTAATCAGATGAATCTACAAGAAAAGATATCAGTGCAAAGGAATCAGATGATGAGTCTTTAGTATGACAAATTAGCTTTGCCATCAAGTCCAAAGGGGGAGATTATTGGCATTATGAAGACAAGTGTTGTCCTTGATGGAAACTCATACAGGTGATAGATCTTAGTGTAATATGCCAGTAGCAAAGATTGATGATCAGCCTCTCAGAATGGAAGAAAATAAGAGGATTGCAGGTACACAGTTCAAAAGGTGCGGACCCGCAGGTTAGCCTAACAAGAAGTGCGGTCATGTCCGCAGGTTGTCCGAACAGAAGGTGCGGACCCCAGTGCACACACTTCCATGCAGAGAAAAGCACACACACGTGGGAATCCTATGGTGATCCATGGTATCTAGTCCGTGGTATGGTGATCCTATGGTTTTGGTCTGTGGTATTGCATCCAAAAGTATTGATCCCAAGTATTAGGTTCATGGTATTGTGTTATTGTGGTTTTGGACCATTGTATTGTGAAAGGCTTGACTATAAAAAGGGAAGGAGATCATTTGGATGATAGACTTTTGGGGTTGAATATCTTAAGGTGATCTAGATCTGAAATTCTTGTGATCGGTTGGTGAGTGATAGCTAGATTTAAATCAAGGAGATTTTTGTAAACTATTGATAAGTCGCAATCTCATTGGCGCATGATCAGATCTATTGATCGGACTGACTGTGGCACATTGGAGGACTGTTAATTTGGCCCTAATCAGAGGTCCGCAAGCGATCCACAGCTCAGGTGTGGTGGTACGCAGTGCAATAGAAGGAGCAGGTGCGGAGGTACGCAGTGCAGTAGAAGGAGCAGGTGCGGAGGTACGCAGCGCAATAGAAGGCGCAGGTGCGGATACCCGTAGATCAGCAGAAGGCACAGGTACGGATACTCGCAGAGCAGCAAAAGGCACAGGTGCAGATACCTGCGGATGTCCAGTGGTGAAGTTGAGGACCTTGCTTGAAATATGATTTAACTACCTTTGACTATTTTGCAGGGTTCTGGGTGCATAATTGATGTCTGGTTACTGATATTGAGTTTTGATAACAACATGATTTTTGTTGAATGGATCAAGTTCTTAATGATTTATCTTTATGTGATTTGATGTACTAGATCTAGTTGATAACTCACATATCCTTGTATATGTCTTGGCATTTGGGTGATTCAAAAGATTGATTGATTCGAAAAGGAGATTGGGTGATTCATATGTACTTAAAGATTATTTGATGTTATTGGGTCCAGTATGAAAATTGGATGAAACATGGCCTTTCAGATTATGTGTTGTGCTTCAGGTGTATCCAGTATGAAAATTAATGAAGCGTGGTACCCGAAGAAGAAAAGATTATAGGCTGGCACCTACGTGCTAGTATCTTAGCTAGTACAAGAGCAAAGGGAGTGGTAGCTCCCTTCTAGTAGCAGTTGAAATCTTTGGAGCAGGTAACAGCCTGCGTACTAGTAAATGGATCGGCTAGTACAAGAACTATGGGAGTTGTAGCTCTCTGCAGGTAGAAGCCTGCGTACTGGTATAAGACTGCACCAGTACAGAAATATTGTAAAAGGATTTTCTTATTAAGAAGAAGATTGAGATGACTTGCAGCAGGTGGTTTTCACCCACATTGGGTTTCCACCTTATATCATGGTGTTCATGTGTGTGACTTATGTGTGATGGTCTGTTTTATTTTACTGCACCTGTTTACTATTAATATCATTGATAATGTTCTAATGCACTCATTAAGGATCATCTAACTGAATCATAATAAGTTGTGGAAGTAGCATATATGAATCTGAATATGGAAATGAAAAAGTTTTATTGACGTGATAATACTGATTCACCCCCCCCCTCTCAGTATTATTTCCAACAGCCAGGGGGATTCATAGTTCATCATTATCCATGGTTATCATGTGAACTTCCACTTCATCTAGTAGTGAAGACAGGGAACACATTGAGGCAGAAGAGAAATGCAAGGGTAAGGAAACCAAGGAAAGACCACCACAGAAAGAGCAAGAAGAGAAACAAGAGAAAGGCCAAGCTACCAAGCCCAAAACTGTGGGTGGAATAAAGGCACAAACCCTAAGGGAGAAACGGTTACAAACCCTGGCAGAGAAGACTGAAAGGATGCAAACAACACCCAGGCAAACCATAGCACAAGTCAAAGAAAAGGCACCCCCAGCCAAGCAAGCTAAATCAAGGAAAATTGGTTCTACAGGAAGCCGGCAGACTGTTTCTACAGGAAGCCAGACAACTGCTTCTACAGGAAGCCAGAAAATGACAACTACAGGACTTTCTATAGGAAGTCTGGGGAAAGGGCAACAAAAGGAGAAATTGGCCGAGATTTTAGCTAGGGAGGTAGCAGCTATGTTGGCCACCTTAAGCACATCCCCCAAGCAGAAGGAGAAGCGAAAGAGGGATCTTCCACTATATTGTTAAGGCGAGAAGGAGTGTGAGGATTAAGACTGGCAGACCCCAGCCTCCGTCAAAAGAGCCAATCACAATGGTAGACACCCCTACCACACCAAAGGAGAGGTCCCCCTCCAAGGCATCCATCACTTATGAGCGGGGAAGCCCGAAGACATCCACCTAGAGGGAGAGAATGGAAATGTTGGACACAAAAGCCTCTCTACAGGATGCTAAGATAGTTCTACAGGAAGCTGAGAATTCTCTAGGAAAATGAGCATAGGCATCGGGAAGAAGCAAAGAGAAAAGCATGGTTTCATGACCGAGAAGAGGACATCACTTCAGAAGCTTGGCATGACAGGGAGGCCACCAAGGCCATCAAAGATGAGGAGATAGATTAGTTGCTCAGAGGATGAGCAACACTTTCAGTAGGGGGGTGATGATGAGCCCTAAAAATGGATAATTATATGGGCTCATCCAACCTCCTAATTTGACTTAATCCACCATTCTCATTATTTTATTGCATGTTTTTATTATATTTATGCTAATAGAGTGAATTGGGTTAGTCATTGTGCCAACAAGTCTAATGGGTACTTTGTGCAGTGTTTTGGTCAATTTGAGACAAAATCAAAGTTTTAATGAGCAACTTTGGCAGCCCAAATTCGTGGAAAGAACAAGGGAGAGGATTTTTGATGAAGTGTGTCCCCTTGATTTATGGGCCCTTATCTCAAATTCTCCACCATCAGCTCGGAGTTCAAGGGCCACCAAATCAATTATCACAAGGGCAGCCGAGCAAGTGCTAGTAAAAGTGTTGTTAACTACAAGTTTTGGCAGCCAAGTCCCGAAAGTTTAGGAGGACTGTTGGGGCCCTCAATTTGTATAAATAATAGGGCTTAGGACCTCATTTAGGTTAGCCAGTAGTTAGTCACTTTGTAGGCAGAAGTCAGCTAGTTTGTAGTTTGATTTTAGTGAGTAGATTAGCTTTGCATTTCAGCACCTTTTCAAGCTTTCCCTTGTGGAAATGTTTTGATGTAACTCTTCTTTTCTTGCTCAATAAAGATGAATCTAGCTTTGAACCAGCTCTAAATATCTCTTAGGATGCTGTAGCTCTTGGGGTTGGGCCCATCTCAAGTGCCCAGTACCTCCTTTGTTTACCTTTATGTGTTTTTGTTGCATTCTTAGAATAAAATCTGCTATTTAGATTTAAATCTTGCTTTGTTATTTAGATTGGTTTTGATGATTAAAATAGCTTTTCATGTTTAGATTTACTTGATAGGTGAATCACAGAGAAGAACCTCAGAAAAAGGCCATCAAACACCTCTGATCTCACCTCTCCCTCAGTGGGATCGTGAGCTGGGACAAAGGTGACATTGTTGCCAACAAAAACATTGTCTTTGCTTACCCAAGCAATTAGTAGTGTTAGATTTTTAGTTGCTGAACTTGATCTCAGTTTTGGTTGCATGCTTAGGATTATGATTTCTTAGTTGCATAGTTATTTTAGTTGGTTTCATTGCAAATAATCTTCTGTTCATTTCCTTTTGCTGTTAGGTCAGATTAGAGTGAAGTAACTAGGTCATAGGTTTTGTAAGTGATTGTTTATTCAGTTCGGAAAACCACTTGCAGAGTACCTATTATCCTTCCTTACCTACCCATACTCCATCCATCCTACCTGCTTAACCCTTCACTTAGAACCCTTACCTTACATTTTCCTCATTCGCTTACTTTGCCATGATTCTCATCTTCTTGTGCAACATCATTTCATCCCTCCTTGAACAAATCTAACCATCTGCGCCACTCCTCAACTCCATTCTCCAAGTCTTGAACTCCCCTACACCCCTATTTCACCTCCATACTCGTTCCTCCACCTTTTTCCCTCCATCCATTCTCCAAAATCCTCTTTTCAGAACATCCTGTAGAAAATTACAAAACATCCTGTAGAAATTCCAGAACATCCTCTAGAACCCCTGCAGACTTCCTGTAGAAGCTCACGAATGAGGTTTCTTGGTAGCCAAACTCTGTGAAACTCTCTGGAAGGGTGTTAGGGACCCCTTATGCCCTCTATGAATTTTCCCAACCTCTTCCAAGCATTTTCTCTCGTCGATCCACCTCTGCACAGTCAAAAACAGTAAAAGCACATGCATGATAATTCTGACAACTTATTCAAAAATACAAAAAGATGTTTTCTTGAGATAGAAGTAGCTTAGACACATGTATTTTACCTTCCTAAAAGTAATGGCATCTCTTTTAGTAGCTTGCATCCTCTTTTTCACATCAATAGGACTAGCTGGTAAAACTAGGGTTTGTTAGGGTTTGCATTTCCTTTCCGTTTTTCGCTTCTTTTTGCAAGTAGATTAGCCTCCTTTGAGTTAGCTTTCATCCATCAGTCAAAAAGCTTCTTCTCAAATATCATAGAAGTTGGCTTAAGCTCCTAGCGGACTTGTGCCAGCTAACCAAGTGACAACTGTGGGAATATCTAGTACTTGTGCATACAACACCGCCGCTTCCAAGTTTGTTACGAACTATCAGGTGGATAAAATTAAAGAAGGGAGTTCCAGGAGTTTCAGCATTATTGCTGCAATATTGGGGCCCACCACAGGGAAGCAAGGGCGACATAACCTATGCCAACAACCAGGTCTGAAGTCATCCAGAAGGCCGACTGTTGGAACAAATTCGCCTAATATGCATCATCACGGGTACATAACTAAGCTTTAGCGTTGACATCACGAGTGAGAAACGCAACTAGTCAGATCATCACTGAAGAGAATACATAGCCTCGCGCTGGTGCATAAAATCAAGCCATCGTAGGAATCATATGTATTTCTGCGCTGCCAATGCGGATGGACTATTCATGCACGCCTTTCAGCGCATACATTAAGCCCATAGTCGCGATGGGCAGATAACTTAGGAAAAGTGGGTCAATTGGGAGCATAGGAGAGCATTTGTTCAGTACGAGCATGTTTGACTTGGACACATGACACCGTAGAAGGACCGAGAGTGAAGGCGGTGATAAATTACTGTGTAACATGGGTTTAGAAGGTTATTACAGAAGGTTCATCAGGAATTTCTCACATATTTCTTATTTTATTACGTCGTTGCAAAGGAAAGGTAATAAATTTGAATGGATAAAGGAATTTGCATCCATTTTTGACAAATTGAAGAAGCTGTTGACAAATGCTCTAGTTCTAAAGATTACAAATCAAGATAAAGAGTTTGTAGCGTGTACAAATACTTGCCAGAGAGGACTTGGTGTAGTATTTATGCAAGAGGGATAGGTGGTATGTTATGAATCAAGGAAAATGAATGAGCACGAGAAAAATAATCCGACACATGATATTGAGTTGACAGCAATCATCCATGATTTGAAGATGTGGAGGCACTATATTCTTGGTAGGTGGTTCATCTTTATGAGTGATCGTAGTGGATTTCAGTATATATTTAACCAACTGAATCTAAATTCCATACAAGCTAGATGGTTGGCAATGATCAGTGAATTCAAATTTGAGATCAAGTACCTCAAGCATAAAGAGAATAGGGTTTCAGATGCTCTTAGATGGAGGATACAAGTGACTCACATAGCAGCTATGAGATCCTATGGGAAAAATTTACAAGATCAGATCTTGCAGGCATGTTAGAAAGATGTCAGATACATGGAGCTTATGCACAAGTGAAAACAGGGTACAAATGATGAGGATGTGGACTATCATCTCATAATAGATAGTTTGGTCAGATTTTGGGACAAGATATATGTACAGACAACAGTGAGCTCAAGAAGCATATCTTGAGGGAATTTCATGCTAAGCCATATTCAGGTCACCTGAGATATCAAAAGACATTGACAACAATGAAGAAGTTTTACTATTGGCCGATTCTGAAGAGGGAAGTGGCAGAGTTTGTGGCTAGATGTTTGGACTATCAGCAGGTGAAAGTAGAGTGTAAGAATCCAGGTGGATTACTTCAACCTATTTCTATTCTAGAGTGGAAGTGGGAGGTCATTTCCATGGATTTCATTACAGGTTTGTTGAGGACATATAGACAACATGATTCTATCATGGTTGTGGTTGATAGGTTGAAAAAGGTAGTGCAATTCATTCTAGTAAAGTATACATATTCAACTAATGATGTAACACATGTATTCATCAAGGATGTAGTGAGGTTGCATGGTGTACCAAAGAAAATTGTGTCACACATGGATGGAAAGTTAACTTTTAGATTCTGGAAAGAGTTATTTGCAGGTTTGGGTACAAAGTTGGCCTTCAGCACAACTTACATCTATAGACAGATGGACAGACATAGAGGGTCAATAGGATATTGGAGGATATGTTAAGTATGTATGTGATGCATCAACAACGAAAGTGGTAAGAGTATCTTCCATTGGTTGAATTCGCTTACAACAATGGTATCATGAATATTTGAGTATGAGTCCATTTGAGGCATTGTATAAGAAGAGTTGTAATACTCCCATCAGTTGGATTGATCTAGTAAAAAGGATGTTGATTGGACCATACATGTTGGAAGAGATGGAGCAGGAAATGAAAGTAATCAATAAGAATCTAAAGGAAACACATGATAGACAAAAATTTTATGCAGATCAGAACATGATTTTTAAAGAGTTTTAGGTTGAGGAACATGTGTACTTGTGTATCAAGCCTAATAAGATTTCCTTGAGGATTAGATCATGTGCAAAGTTGACACCTTGGTTTTGTGGACCTTTCAAGATTCTTGAGAGGATTGGACTAGTAGCCTGTCAACTTGCATTACCTTCGATAGTGAAAATCCATGATGTTTTTTGTGTGTCATTTCTTAAATATGTTAAAAATGTTGATCATGTGATTGAATGGCTTGTGTTGTAGGTGGAACCAAAAGGATAATTATAGTCAGAACCTTAGTGCATTTTGTAGAGAAATATGCTCATGCCCCAAAATTAAGCAATCGAGTAGGTTAAAGTGCAATGGAAGCACTTTGGGCTCGATGAAGCTACATGGGAGATGACAGGTCAAATGTGGGCTATGTATCCTTCGCTATTCACTAGTTGAGTGAATGTTTTTGGTATGTTGTTTTGGTATATGTACACATTTATATAGATGTAAATGCTGCCATGAGTTGTGTTATAAATCTTCAATAAGCAGTATGAGTGTCATGTCATTATGGTTGTCATGTGGTTCTGTTTCTCATGTTGGTTTGCTTCTCAACAAGTTGTTCAATGTAAACACTGCAATGAGCTAAGCTATAAATATCCATTGTTTGTTTTTCTTTTCAGTAGTCTTGTTGGTTACATGTGTCATTGAACACCAAGGATGTTGCTGCCCTAAGGGGGAGGGCTCTATAACAACCCTAGTCAAAAATCCATGTAATAAATTTAATAAAGGAAAAATAATAACCATGGTCATGGGACACGTATTACAAGATGAATGCCAGGAAAAAAACATAGTGATGGGGATCAATTGTAATTAATTAATGGCTATGGACTTTGACAAAGGAAATGGCAAAGGCTTTGGAAAGGAAAAGTAACATTAGTTGGCATTTAATTTATGAAAATAATGGAAATTAGGAGAAAATGGAGGTGAAAGGTCACCGATTTCATGTGAGGAGGAAAATGAAGGAAAATAATGGAAAATGAAGAAAATAAAGGCCTCATTAATAAATGGCTTCTGATGATCAGCTCATGGATGTTGGTTAGTTTTAGATTTTTTTTTAGTTTTAGCTTAGAACTCTCTATCCTACTCTCTTTCTCTCATCCTCTTGGAGACTTAGAGTTTCTTGGAGAACTTTTGGAGGAGTGTGGAATACTTGGGTTTTGGAGCAATAAGACAAAGGAAGAGTAGGAAAGTGCAAGAGGACATCAAGATCAACAACTACAATGGGTTTTTCTTGCAGGTACTAGGTTTTCTTTGTTATGATTTGTCATTAGCATGGAGGATTTCCAGGATTGATGATGGATTTTCCTAGCGTTTCCATTTCTTGGATAGCCATGGTGTTGTAGGTGTCTTTCCTTTTGTTTTTTGGTTGGTTCACATTCTCCTTATGGTTGTGGGTTGAGTTACTAGTTCCTGGAAGCTTTGGTTGGACAAACAATCTAGAAGCCCTATAATACCTTAGGTTGAGTTACTAATCCTGGAAGCCTTGGTTGGAAAAATGCTCTGCAAGCCCTTGGTGGGTTGAGTTACTAGTTCTAGAAGCCTAGGTTGGACAAACACTTTAGAAGCCAAACAACAATTATGGGTTGAGTTACTAGACCCGAAATCCTTGGTTGGAACAAATGCTCTTGAGCCCTGGAAAACTTGGGTAGAGACCATTCTGGTGATGGTTAGTGATATCTAACCATGAGGTGGAATCACTGGTGAGGGTTGAGGTGCTTTGGCCTCTAGAAGCCCTGGTTTTGTTTTTCATGGGTTGTTTTATGATATCCCACATTTGTGCTTGGAATATGGCACATGGTTGATTGGCTTAAAGAAAGATTTGTTTCAACCAATCTATGGTTGGGTGGTATGTGGAAGTCCCAGACCTAGTTTCATTTTGCATATGTTAATAAGATCTTATTTCCTCTTGTATTTGATTGGTAAATATACTTGTTCATATGTGATTTTATGGTTGTTATATCCTTGTTATTTATGTTGGTTATATGATGGTTATGAGTATGTTTTATGATAGTGATGATGTATCAATCTCATCATGTTTTGATTAGTAAATTAATGTACAATGAATATATGACCTAATAGATGATATGCAACTATTGTGATAAGACATCAATGCTTCTTGGTGATTCTCATATAAGTATGAGACCCTTATGCTTAGATCTATTGACATGAATTGTAGATTGCATTTCGTGACATGCTTGACGAAACTCCTATCATGGCTAATAGGGTTCAGTTCAAGTCTTTGTTCAAGTATTTTCTTCAGTATCATTGTCTTGATGTTTTTTATCATTTTTGGAAGTCTCATGAAGTTTTGGGAAGTGGCTTGAGACCTAGCCCTGAAAAAGTGGCATAAAATCCAGGGTCGCAGGCTTAGAACTAGCTGAAAAAAATCCCCTATCGCTGCCATGCCCTTGCTATGGGAATGATTTGAGGGTCTGAGTCACATGCATGCCCATGTCATGGGATCAAATAAGGATCTAGGAACATAAAAGGTCAAGTTACTGTAGAGGTTGGGCATTTGGAAGGGATGGTTGGGTTCTTAAGGTTCTGTAACATGTGTAGAAGGTCATATTGATTGTGTTTTGTCGATTTCACTTAACTGTACATGGGGAGTTGAATCATATTATAGTAGCCTCTCATCACATGTTTACCTTAACAAACCGATTAACTTGGGTAAATGTGGGAGGGGGGTGGTTACAATTACAATCCATTTAGACATCTTTTTACACCAATTTATTCCCTTTAGAATCTAGTATGGGCTTGCCTCTATAGGATCCCCTTGTGCATCCTTGTTTTTGCATCCTATTGCCTGCCAATTTTACCCATGTTGTTTGCTAGTTTTTTGTACCATTTTAATATTATTACCTTTAGATCCAAGTCCCTTAGACATTAGATATTTAGGCCATTTTTTTTTTCCTTGAGTTTATTGTTTTCCCTCTTTTATTTTGCTTATTGATTTCCTTCTTGGGTGGGGGTTTGTGTGCTTCAATTTTCTATTTATTTAATGTTCATTTTCAATATTATTTATAGTTTATGCACTTTCATTTTTAGCAGCATTGACATTATAAAAATATGCTCAATTAACTCATCCACTTGACACATTTTTCACACACACACACACACCTTAAATGAACATGAGCTTGGTTAACACTACTAAGCCAATAATTGAAACGCTACACCTTAATAATTTAATTCCAATAGATTAAGTCCACTTGGGCACCAGACCAAAACAATATTTGTAGTTATGTGTAGGACCAGTGGGATAGGCTTCCAGTAACTCCCATTGATCGCTTACATTGAGACATAGCAAGTTGATATATTATGGAACTTAAAGTACTTCACCATCCCATGGTCTAAAGCCAAAGTGTGTTAGAAATTTGATTAAGAGGGGGTTAGGCTAGATCACGATGCAATATGTTCTCCTCGAGGCTACCCAACCCATGATATGGAATTTTGTGTCGTGGTTGATCACCAAGAAGATCAAGACTTGACCACCCCCATGGGACAAAGGTAACCTTGGTGGCCAATATTCAGAATGCACCCTATAGGACTGGTTGTGGGCAAGAAGTTTGTCTTCTACCCCACCTTTATCTAGACAACTTTTCTTGTAGTGATCAAATTTTGTCAAGTAAGAAGTATCTTGGAAGGCCATCTAAAACAGTAGAACTAGGACTTGTTTGAGGATTTAGTTAACCTTTAGGCTAGAGGTAATTTTTCTTTGATAGTGTGTGTTTGCTTGAATTAGAGTAGCATATCATTATAGTTAGTTTGCACTTGGCACCATCGAACTAGGTGTTTGCTTGATTTTTGTTACTCTTTTCTCCTATTATCACCCTTTAGTCTATTGAGTCATCTTTTTGTTGACACCATTTTTCCCCCCTAGGAATACGTCATGGAGACTTTGTGGCCTTCACCCCCATTTTCCTTTAGGATATCTTACTCCCTCTCATCGAGTTTGAACTCATCCTCGTAGTCCTCCATTGAGTCCCCATAATGACTCTAGTTCTTCTAATTCTTCTAGTTCTTCCTCTGATTCTTCATCTTTCCATTCCAACACCACCACCATGTCATGCACCAATGTGGGTGGTAGAAACCAAGGTCCTAAACAAGTTAAACCCATTGGAAGAACCTCTACCGGTGTGGCCACTAATCCTCCCTTACTTTCTTATAAGGTGGATTTGACCCTTCCTGATTCTAGCCAGCTCATTAACAATCCTCTTCACCATAACCCAAATTGGCCTCCCATGCCTACCAAGCTTCCTTTAGATATTCCCATGTTTGAAGGTAATCCTGGAGAAGATTCCACCAGTCATGTTCGCTGTTTTCTCATGTGGTGTTCATCGAATTCCATTACCAAAGACTCCATTCATCTTCATCTATTCCAACACACCCTAAATGGATTTGCTACCAAATAGTATGTGGAAAACCTGCATCTCTCCCATTCTACCTTTGCAACTGTCGCAAAATATTTTATATCATATTTCCATTTACCTCTTTGATACAACACAAGTGCCAAACTCTTGACCTCTTTTCTTCAAACTTTTTCCACCAACCTTTTTGACCATGTACAAGAATGGCGCAGAAGGAGAAGCATGTGTAGAGCCCCTGAGTTTGAATACCATATATATATGGATTGGTTTTTAAGAACTATTTTTTCCTCCATAGGTAAAGATGTCACCTCTCACTTCCATCAGACTGAGGAGTAAGCTCTATAGATAGCCTTAAAATATGATTTGATCTATGCCCAATCAAGTTGTGTTTATGATGTCCTCCCCAATTTTCCTCGGCCTGCTACTGCTAATGCGCAAGGGGAATCTCATGCCTTTGATAGTATCGTTGAATCTCTTTTTCACCCTCAACCATGACCATATCCTCAACGTCCCATGAGTTATGGTTAACCCCAGGGTAATACTAGTTTCTCTTACACCTATCCTTCTCCTAATCGTTCATGTGTCAACTCTTACCAAGGTATAAGTGTATCATATTCATATCCCCATTCCAATAAGTCAATGTTAGGGCCAACTTTTGCTGAACCCATTTATCCAAATGTGGGTGTGAATCCCTACAATCTATATGCACTTTCCAATGCTCCAACCCCATCAACACCAACGATTCAACCTCTCATGCCTTCACCTCCTCTGCCACAACAACAATCACCTCCACATAACTAAGTGTATTCTCAGTAGAGTACTACCAATACCCCTAACCCCAAGAGAAGGAATAAGGTTGACAACCTAATGGCCCTAAGGGTGACCAACCTAATCTTGCAACCCAACAATAGGGCAGGTAACCTAAGAAAAACAAGGCTCTTAGAACTAATAAAATTTGTGCATGTTGTGAATTTTTTGGCCATTATACTCATGAATGTCCCCTTTTACCTCAGATGTTTCAAGTATGGGAAGCTTAAGAAACTACTTCTAGAGGACCTCAACCCATTGCTCCACATCTCTCTCTCTTGCTTCATCACAACCGATAGTGCTTATAAATTCTTTTCATCATCAAGGATATGTGGCTACCCAACCCACATAGAATATTGTAGCCACTCAACCTTTACAATATGGCTAGAATAATTACTAGATTCTCTTGATGAACTTTGAAGAAGTCAACACTGAACAAGTCAACCTCTAGACTCGGTCATGTCAATATGACAAACCTCTTGCAAAGTCATCGATTGATTCACAACCCAAAGTGTCCACTGAACCCCTATCGTCACCAAATGGTACCTTATAGATTCCTTAGCCTAAGGTTTAGGTCCACCCCAAGATCCACAAAGGCCCATTACGTCAAAATGTTGCTTCTTCTAAAGCCTCCCATACCGACAACATAGTAGATGACTTGGCGCAGTCCCTTGCACTATGTCAATGCTGGAAGTCCTCCAGACGTGTCCATCCCAACGATATTATTATTATTATTATTATGACTATTATTATCCAAACATAATTTATTATTGCTATTCTTAATATTATTATTTCTATGTGAATTGAAAATATAATCACTATTATTAGTATTACTATTAAACCAATTATTATTATTACTATTCAATTGAATATTATTATTAATATAACCACTTCCACTATTATTGAAACCAATAGAAACCAAAGAAGAATTAACAGACAACAAACCTGAGGGAATCTGACCCTGTGAATACGAGATTGTTTTAGGTTCACCTTTGATGGTAGAAGGGTGAGAAACACCGTCAACCCAAGATCAGAGAGCAGAGATTTGATTAGAATTAATTCTTCTTCTGGAAGGACCATGAAAGAAACTAGACTCATTAGGCTACGAGATGCATTTCTCTGAGAGCTTATTGAACTTCTTGGACTGATTTACTTTCCATATTTCTTCTAGACGATAAGATTTTAGAGCCAAGCATGCCTTGATCCTTGACCAAAGGGGAGCAAAGATTTGATTTCAAAGTTCCAAATGGAGAGACAACAAATTACGAGAAATGAAATCCAAAACCTTTCTCACCTTGCCAATCTCCAAACGAACCAATGCCATGCTAGCATTAAGAAAAATACGATAGCCACTAGAATTATTAAGAGGGTGCTTAATCTAAGCGAACAGAGGAACAAGGGAAGAGTCTCTACATCGTTTTAGAAAATACAGATCTGTCTTCAACTTGAAACCCTTACGCGAGACTATTCAAAGTGATGAACTTTAATAGAAGTGGCCCTTTTGTATAGGGTAGTAATTTCTGTATTCAAGCTTCTGTGATTAATAATGAATTAAACAAAGTCTTTTGGTAGAAATCACATGAGAGAATTTTTTGGTCGATGCATTTCGAACCAAGAAGTGTGGTTCATCATCAAGACCAGATGAAGAGGTATACCATGACAAAGGCTTAAATAGAGAGCAATGTAGAGACATAATTTCAAGTAACAACTATATTAGAACAATAATGTTTAAATTATAATATTAATTTATTAACATATTAAAAACAAATATTATAAAGTAATGGCTATATTAAACGGCTAGTTTTTGAAAAAAATATTTAAATAATGATATTATTTCATTAATTTATTAAAACCAAATATTACTAGTTCTTGAAAAATAATATTTAAATAATGATATTAGTTTATTAATTTATTAAAATATTAATATGTAACGGTTATATTAAACAGCTAGTTTATGATTTGGGCCATCCCAAATCATAAACCAAACCAACAAATGGTTCCTTTCCTGACATAGACAATATCTATCAACTTCCAATGAAGGAACACGATTGGATTAACCCTACTGTAGAAGGCAACTTGAGTTGGGAGCATAATAGTTCTTGTACCTCAAACTTAGAAAAAAAGTTGGAAAATAGGCAGAATAGGTTGCATGAAGTATCCACAAGGCATTGTGCAAGAATTAGCAAATCAGTTCATTGTATGACATATGAGGTATGTAACATACCTTCTTATGATGGTTTAGGTGATGTAAATAATTTTCTTGATGATTATGAAGATAAATTTCCGTAAAATCAAAGGTTGTCAGCCTTGGATATAGCCCTAAATTCTACCCCTACTAGATGGTGGAATTCACACAGGAAGAATATAGGAGGTTGGAAGGAATGTCTAAGATTGATGTGGATAAGGTTTGGATAGATAGATATAGAGATGGAGATGAAATATGATGGTGAAACTAATCATAGGAAGAATATCCATATATGCACTATAGCATGGAAGGAGATTCCATAGAAAGAATAGGTACATGGATTCATTCTTACCAATCCCTAAGAACTGGCACCTAGAAACATAACTTCGACATGGTACGGTAAACTGGGTGGACATGGTTGATGTCTTCATATTAAAATTCAGCTTTGAGGATGACTGCCCATACATAGATTTGGCCTTTTAGACAGTTAAGAAGAAGATCTTTGAGAATGTAACCCCACTGACATGGCAACAAACTAATTGGGCCACGTAGATAGAAAATGCACTGGAATGCTATAACTTTTCTACAGATGAAGAAGAAGATCCTTGCAACATCAACATAGCAAAATCATAAGGATACTACAAAGTAAATGGAACTAAATTAGAGATACTAGACATAACGAAGCCACTAAAGACCAAAAAGGTGAACATAGGATTAGAGAAGGAATCAAAGTTTGCCACAATAGGAGATTATTGGGATGAAGAGACAGTCAGTAAAGTTACAGAGTTACTTCATGAATATCAAGAACTATTTCCCACCAAGTTTTCAGAGATGAAGGGTATAATAGGAGATATAAGAGTAATGAAGATTCCCCTTAATCCTAATGTGAAGCTATTTAAACAAAGATTTTATAGGTTGAACCAAAAGTATAAGGAGAAAGCAAAGGTAGAGCTTGACAAGATGATAGCAGCAGGAATTATTGAACCAGTAGAAGAATTAGAATGGGTAAGTCCTATGGTGGTGCAAGAAAAGAAGACTCAAGGAGAAATTGGGACTTGTGTTGATCTGAGAAAGTTAAATGATGCATGTTTAGATGATCCCTTCCCTACCCCTTTCACAGATGAAGTGTTAGACAATGTAGGAGGTCAGGAATCTTACTCATTTATAGATGGATTTTCAAGGTATCATCATATTAGGATTGCACCTGAAGATCGACATAAGACCACATTTTCTACAGAATGGGGCTCATATCAATACACAGTAATGCCTTTTGGATTAAAGAATATATCCCATGATATATTTTCTAGGGTGGTGATTGCAACTTTTAAGGAATATATCCACAAATTTTTAGAGTTATATTTTGATGATTAGATAATATTTGGGTGTCATCATATTAGGATTGCACCTAAAGATCAACATAAGACCACATTTTCTACAGAATGGGGCTCATATCAATACACAGTAATGCCTTTTGGATTAAATAATATTTCCCATGATATATTTTCTAGGGTGGTGATCACAACTTTTAAGGAATATATCCACAAATTTTTAGAGTTATATTTTGATGATTGGACAATATTTGAATTGTTCAGTAAACATATTGGGAGCTTAAGACTTATGCTCGACACATGTAGACAGTATCAGACCTCTTTGAACCAAAAGAAGTGCATATTTTGTGCACCCTTCGACATATTGTTGGGACATATTATTTGATCCGAATTGGATCCTAAAACACTCTCTAGGTTTTCATGACTGTTTCAAATTATGCCAAAAGAATCAAGTCTTAGAAAGATCAAAGCTATCAGAAGGAATCCTCGTAATAGTTGCAGTTGTGACCAGAGTGGAGTACTGAGGACCCTCGGTCGAACGCGCGGACCATCGGCCCATGGTAATGTACGCTGGTGCAAACTGGAAAAACTGGACGCCAAATCGAGAAACGAGGGTGGTTTCTAATACGCGATTAGAGCTAAAGATCTGATCGCGTATCGTAGGGCATCCCCCCTCGGTGAAGGAAAGCCTCGAAGTGCCCGAACTAGAAATCACTATAAAATTCAGAAAAAAAATTAATTCATTCGGTTCCGTAGCGCGAGATTCCACAAACTGGTAGGATATCGGAAGGCCTCAAGGTCGTAAGCAATTTTGACTGAGTCCCGCCCAATGCTACATATCAAGTGACACATGTTTGACGAATGAGAGAGAAAACTACTCGCATCGGACGGGTAAACAACGTGCAACTTGTCCACCCAATATGAAGGACACCGGTAGGATATAGGGGGCTCGGATCAACGACGAAGATGCGTCTCGATGACTGACCAGATTTGACAAGTCAAAAAAGCAAGATGACAAGGGATTTGAAGTCTTACATGGATGATGAGTTGGAAAACAATTCATGTTTCATGGGCGATCTTGAAGCAAACGGAATTAACGGCCATTCAAAAATGATTTAAGGAATATGACACCTAGTTTGTTAGGAAATAAGTGGCCACCTCCCTGCGAGGCATTACCTAGTGATGATGACGCAGAGTAGAGGAATTCGAACAGACAGAGGTAAGGAAACCAGAAGGTTGGGAAGAGGAAATGAACAATTAAAAGAACAGACTAGCTTTAAAGCCATGACTTGACAAAAGCAAAAAAACAACATAAGAAGGCAGATAGCTAAGAGTAGAAAATGGAGAGTACAAGTTGAGCTGACTTGAACGCAACATCAAGCTAGATAGAGCTAGAGAGAGTTAGAGATTCTATGTTCTCCATAGAAGGCTTGAGAGGTTTAAGAAAACTCCTCAGCATAGGCTTGTCATACTACTCTGACCATCAGAGGTCGAATTTCAATAAGGAGAGTCTGTGCACTCCATTCCTACTGACTTTTATCTGTTTAGTGAGACTCGAATTGAGTTCACTATTGTAAAAACCCTACTTAAAAACATAATAAAGAGGCCACCACTGAGAGCTGGACCAGGAGATGTAGCCCAGGAGCATTGGGTGAACTCCTTATTAGACTTGTTATCTTACATTTTTTCCTGTTATGTTTTCTCTAACTGCCTCAATGTCTATGTATTTTGCAATCTTATCAATCCATTGCATAAAGTAACATAGGCACATCCATGCACATGAGTTTGTAATACCTTTAACTCTTTGTCCTGGATAAGTTCCAGATCAAGTGGTATCAGAGCTATAGGTTACTAAGGTTAGACAAGCTTGTGCTGGATTTTGTTGTTGAATGCTAACTAGATCAAAGCTTAAAATAGGAGAAGGAGAGTTGGCTAAAACTAACCTAGAAATTGGAAGAGTCTATTCTAAGAGGAAAATGTCAGAAGAAAATCCCTTGGAATCAGACCCCCAATTCATGGGTAGTTTTATGACCATGGGATCCATGGTGGAGGAAATGTATAGGGAATTTAAGAAAAATAGAGATGAAGATTCATCAAACTCCAAACAAGACAAACGAGTAGAAGAATCTATCCTCCATGAACACTCTAAAGGCAATGGGAAAGAAGAAAAATTTCTCACACCTCCTAATAACCCTGAAAATAAAAAACAAGACATCTTTGATTAAATTAGATGTTAAATTTGATTTGCCAATATATGATGGAGAGTTGAATGCAGAGAAGTTGGATAATTGGATCAGACAAATTGATGTTTATTGTAGAGTGCAGAGCATTGATTCATACAAGAGTAAGATTCAGCTAGCTAGCCTACGCCTTGGAGGCACTGCCTTAGTATGGTGGGAAGGCAGGACACAAGTTGACATGAAGAAACATGGTAAGATTCTTTCTGTATGGAGTGAATTTTTTTTTGCAATTAAAAAGCAATTCTATCCACTAGCCTACATGCAACAAGCCATGATGAGATGGAAAACCCTTCAACAACTAAAAGGGAAAAGTGTACAAGGTTACACCTAAGAATTTAGGAAAAGAGCTTTGATTCTAGGAATTTATTTAGACTCACTTGAGACTCTGTTGAAGTATATAGGTGGTCTACACAACTACATGAGGCACACTATCCTCATGTTTAATCCTACTAGCATAGATGAAGTACCTGTTCAGGCTACACATCTAGAATCTAGAGGTAAGAATGGGAACCTAGAAGTTGGGGGATCATCCAAACCCACTGCAAGCAAAAATAAGGAGAAATGAAAACATAAATAGAAAGGGAGGAAGACAAACACTGTACAGAAAAGAAAGTCTTCATGCACTCACTATAAGAAGGATGGGCATGATGATGAACACTATTGGATTCTGCATCTGGCGCTGAAACCTAAGAAGTTTGAGGGCAAGAAGAAGAATATTGTTGTAGCTATTCAAAAGGATTTAGGGTTAGACTCGGGAGATGAAGCAACAATCACAACCATAGGTATAAAAGGTAAAAATTCTAAAGCATCTACTAGTAATTTGCACAATCTACTAATAATGAAGAAAATGAGAGAAAAAGACATGAACTTTTTCATATTTGATTTATTTCCAATCATCAAAAGATTGATACTTTGTTTGATAGTGGCTCACAAGTAAATTTAATTTCTGAAGAAATTGTAAAGAAGTTGGGATTACTAACCACACCTCACAAGAAAATATATACGTTAGGTTGGTTATGTGATAAACCAGAGCAACAAGTGACTAGACAATGTAAAATTAAGTTTTCTTTTGGGTCAACATTTGTATATGAGGTTGAGTTAGACATAGTTCCTTTGGATATATGTGGAATTGTTTTAGGAAGTCCTTACTTGTATGATAGAAACGTTATTTTATATAGAGCTGAGAACAAGTATCTACTCGTTAAATATGGAATCAAATATATTGTAAGAGCTCATAAGCTCAAGAATAATTATACTCACATAAACTTAGGGTAGATGAAATGAATTGTAAATTCATGCAAACAATTTTTACTGATGGTTGGGAAGGAAAAGAAACCTGATAAAACCAATGTATTTGAGGGCTGTGATGCTAAACAACAAGTTGATTTAGAAAAAGTTGTTTCAGAATATGATATATTGTTTCAAGAACCTAAAGGTTTGCCACCCAAAAAGGAAATAGTGCATGATATTAATTTGCAGCAAGATGATCCATTGCCTAACATCATAATGTACAGGTTGTCTACTTTAGAGAATGCAGAAATCAAGAAGTAGGTACAAGAGATGCTCGAGAAGGGGTTCATCAGACCTAGCACATAACCATGTGGGTCTCCAATTGTTTTGGTGAAAAAGAAAGATGGCTCGTGGAGAATGTGCATTGATTACCAAGCACTGAATAAGATAATGATCAAAAATCGTTATCCCCTTCCTCGCATAGATGGTCTATTAGATCATTTGGAAGAAGCTATTTATTTTTCGAAGTTAGACTTGCATAGTGGCTATCATTAGGTCAGAGTTGCAAAGCAAGATACATGGAAGATTTCTTTCAAAACAAAGCATAGATTGTATGAGTGGTTGTTTATGCCTTTTGGCTTAACTAATGCTCCTGCTACTTTCATGAGAGTAATGAATGATGTACTCAGACCTTTTCTTGATTATTTTGTAATTGTATATTTGGATGACATTCTTATATTCAACAAGATGTGGGAAGAACATTTAAAGCATGTTAAGAAGACTCTAGATGTTTTGAAAAGAGAACATCTTTATGTTAAACTCTCAAAATGTGAATTTGGCAAAACATCTTTGAATTATTTGGGACACATAGTAGGGCGTGGTGAATTGAAGATAGATCCCTCTAAGGTTGCAGTCACTGTAAACTGGCCTAAGCCCAAATCTTCTATAGAAGTTAGAAGCTTCTTAGGAGCAACACAATATTGGAGAAATTTTATTTCTAACTTTTCCTTAATTGCAGCTCCCTTACATGCTTTAACATGATTGAACAAGGTGTTTCAGTGAGGAGGCAAACAATAGAAAGCCTTCGACACCTTGAAAGAAAATATTAGTACAACCCCAGTACTAGCACTGCCCGATCTTCAAAGACCATTTGAGATTGAAATAGATGCCAATGACGATGCCATGGGAGTAGTGTTGATGCATCACGATAAACCCATATGTTATTATTCTGAGACATGTAATTCTGCAGTAGTTAGCTATCCCACATATGATAAAGAATTGTATGCATTAGTACAGAGTGTGAAAAAGTGGAAACATTACTTAATGGGCAAAGAGAGTTATACATATTGATCATCAACCACTTCAATATCTACACTCGCAAACTAAGTTGCAGTAATCAAGACACTATAGATGGATGGGTTTTCTATAACATTTTCATTTAGTCATCAGATATAAAAAGGGAATACACAATAAAGTTGCAGATATGTTGTCCAGACCAATTATAAATGCATCTACTATACTTAAGCTTAATTCAATATTGCATGAAAGCTACATTGAACAATATTCTCAAGATATAGATTTTAAAGATGTCTATGCAACTTTAAGTAAAGGCAAATGAGTAGAAGAATTGGATTATCATGTTAAGGACCAACTTCTTGTATCATTTTGGGAAGCTATGCATTCCACAAACTAAAAGAGTAAAGATAATTCGAGAAGCACACACTTCTCTAATATCAGGTCACTTTGGTGTAAGTAAAATAGTTGCACAGCTGCAAAGATTTTGTTATTGGCCAAAAATGAATGAAACAGTTTCTAGATATGTATGAGGGTGTACCATGTTTGTTAAAAGTAAGCCTAGCAATAGAAAACTAGGCTTGTACACTCCACTACCAGTTCCTTCTCATCCTTGGGAAAGTGTTTCCATGGAATTTGTTGGAGGGCTGCCTAAATCCAGGAAAGGTCATGACTATTTATATGTTGTTGTGGATAGGTTCAACAAAATGCGTATTTTAATACCTTGTAACAAATAGATTACAACTGAACAAACTGCAAAGTAGTTCTTTCAGCATGTATGGGTTCATTTTGGATTACCCACTTCCATAATCTCTAATTGAGATACCCGATTTGTTGGGAAATTTTGGTAAAGTTTGTGGGAATCGATGGACACCAAGCTGAAGAAGAGAACAACTTTTCATCCACAAACAGATGGCCAAATAGAGGTGGTCAACATGACAGTGATCTAGTTGCTCAGAGGTTATTGCAGCAAGCATCCCAAACTTTGGGATGGACATTTATGTTATGTGCAACATGCTTACAATCGAGCTAAACATTCTTCTACACAAAGATCTCCTTTCGAGACCTATTTTGGTTTCACACCAAGGTCTCCCTTGGATTTTGTCTTTGGTAAAGACATAACAGTTGATGGACATAGTGATGTGGACAAGGCAACCAAGTTCATTGAACAAATCCAAGAGATTCACCAAGTAGTACAGGAACAGCTGGAAAAGAGCCAAGCCAAGTACAAGGCAAGGCATGACAAGCATCAGATGGAGCATAGTTTCCAAGTTGGTGATCAAGTCTAGCTATATATCAACAAAGAGAGAATGCAAGGTGAAGGTAAGAAGCTGAAGCCAATAAGGTATGGACCTTTCAAGATACTTGAGAAAATTGGTGAGAATGCTTTTCGCCTTGATCTACCAGCTTATATGCACATCTACTCAGTTGTTAATGCAAACATCTTGAGACTATTTGAACCTTCATTAATCAAAGATCTCGAAGAACAGAGTCAATTGCCTTCTATTGATGATCTGTTGCCTGAATATCTTAATGAATTGCAGGAAGATACAGTTTTGGATAGGAAGGTAAGAACTATGTGCAGAGGGGATGTTGAATACCTTAGGATTGGACTCAAAGGTTCAAAGCCAAGCAGTGCGAAATGTATATAAATTGAGCAAGTGGGGAAGCAATACCCTCACTTGATTGATGCTTAAGAAAAACCAACTTTTGGTGGTCCAAAAGCTTTTTTAGTGGGAAGGCTGTGATCCGAATTGGCTCCTAAAACACTCTCTAAGTTTTCATGAATGTTTCAAATTATGCCAAAAGACTCAAGTCTTAGAAAAGTCAAAGCTGTTAAATAATGAATCCATACAGGTGAGGATAGTTTTAAATAGAGGAGGAATGACCTGTTATAGAGTTTTATTAACCCAACGTTTCAAACTATCGAGTGAGTCCATCATCAGGGGCTGTGACAATATATATTCTAGAGATATTAATGATGTACCCATGAGCTAAATTTAAGGTTATATATATAGGTTATGAAATAAATTAATCTCAGAAATTAGGTCGGCCAATCTCTAATTTTGTTAATATTCAGAATTTTTTTTTTTTTAATTAATTCAGTTGTTTAGTTAATCATTAATTTGTTTAATTAAATAATTAATTGTTAACTTAATTAATTAATTAATTGTTTAATTAATTACTTAATTGTAAAATTTATTAATTAATTTAACAAATTAATTATTAATTAAACAATTAATTAATTAATTAAACAAATTAATTGATTAATTAAACAACTTAATTAATTAAAAAAAAAATCTGAATATTAACAAAACTGGAGATTGGTCGACTTAATTTCTTAGATTAATTTATTTCATAACCTATATATATAACCTTAAATTTAGCTCATGGGTACATCATTAATATCTCTAGAATATCTATTGTCACAGCCCCTGATGATGGACTCACTTGGTAGTCTGAAACATTGGGTTAATAAAACTCTATAACAGGTCATTCCTCCTCTATTTAAAAATCAAAGTTATCAAAAGGAATCCTCGTAACAGTTGCAGTTGTGGCCAGAGCGGAGCAACGAGGATCCTCGATCGAGCACGTAGACTGTTGGCCCATGGTAATGCGCACTAATGCAAATTGGCAAAATCAGAGGCCAAATCAAGAAACGGGGGTGGCTTCTGATACGATGCTAATCACGTATCGCAGGGCGTCCCCCTTAGTGAAGGAAAGCCCCAAAGCACTTGGACCGGAAATCGTTATAAAATTCGGAAACAAAAAGTAATGCATTCGGTTCCGTAGTGTGGGATTCCACAAACCGACAGGATATCAGAAGGCCTCAAGGTGGTAAGCAATTTTGACTAAGTCCCACCCAATGCCACACATCGAGCGACACACATCCAGTGGATGAGAGAGAAAACTGCTTGCATCAGACAGGTAAACATCGTGAAAATTATCCACCCGATATGAAGGATGATAGTAGGATCTGGGGGGCCCGGATCAACGGTGGAGATGTGTCCCGATGACTGACCGAATTTGACAAGTCAAAAAAGTAAGATGACAGGGGATTTGAAGTCCGACGTGGATGATGATTTGGAAAACGATTCATGTTTCATGAGCAATCTTGAAGAAAACGAAATTAATGGCCATTCAAAAATGATTCAAGGAATCTGACACCTAGTTTGGTAGGAAATAGGTGGCCACCTCCTTGCGAGGTGTTACCCAGTGATGATGACGCAGAGCAGAGGAATTCGAATGGATAGAGGTAAGGAAACCAAAAGGCCTGGAAGCATAAACGAACAGTCAAAAGAACAGGCTGGCTTTAAAGCCATGACCTGACAGAAGCAAAAAAACAACACAAGAAGGCAGATAGATAAGAGAAGAAAATAGAGAGTAGAATTTGAGCTAACCTAAAGGTAGCATCAAGCCAGATAGAGCCAGAGAGAGTTAGAGAGTTTGTGTACTCCATATAAGGCTTGAGAGGTTCAAGCAAACTCCTCAGCATAGGCCTGTCACACTATTGTGACCATCAGAGGTCGAATTTCAATAAGGAGAGTCTGTGCACTCCATTCCTACTTACTTTTATCTGTTTAGTGAGACTCGAATTGAGCTCACTGTTGTAAAAACCCTGCTTAAAAACATAATAGAGAGGCCACTACATAGAGCTGGACCAAGAGACGTAGCCCAGGAGAATTGGGTGAACTCCTTATTAAACTTTTTGTCTTACATGTTTTCCTCTTATGTTTTCTCTAACTACCTCAATGTTTGTGTATTTTGCAATCTTATCGATCCACTGCATAAAGTAACATAGCCACACCCATGCACATGAGTCTATAATACCTTTAATTCTTTGTCTTAGATAAATTCCAGATCATTATTTGTAAGAAATGTTTAATTGTGGACCCTGCTAAGATTGTTATCATTGTGAATTTGCCTCCACCTAAGACAGTAAGACAAATTTGCACTACATTAGGACATACTGGGTATTACAGGAAATCATCAAGGGGTATGTGTAGATCACTGCGCCTATGGAGAAATTGTTAAAGAAGGATTTAACTTTTCTGTGGAATGAATAATTTCATAAGAGCCTCGACATATTGAAAGAAAAAATGGTAGATGTGCCTATATTAGTGTTCCCTTATTGGAATAAGGAATTCCATGTCCATGTGGATGCCTCTTGTATAGCTTTGGGAGTAGTATAGCATAAAATAATTAAACTAGTACATAGGGAAGGACTGGCCATGGTGTATGCTTTGTAGAAGTTTAGACACTATTTGTTGGAATCACCCTTTAAAATGTTTACAAATCATTCCACACTAAAGTATTTGGATAATAATCCTTTCTTAGGAGGAAATATTTGTAGATGGTTACTATTATTCTAGGAATATGACTTTTAAATCATTGTTAACCCAGGAACACTAAATGTGGGACTTGATCATTTGTCAAGATTGGAAACAGGGGAAGAACCAACCAGTATGGAGGATAATCTCCCAGATGCACAATTATTTGCAATCAGAGTTGCAGCTGACCATTTTGCAGATATTGTTCATTTTTTGACAATAGGGATGGATCCTTTAGAGTATACTATGAAAAAAAAAGAAAGAATTAGTGGTTAAGGCAACTGAATTTTCATTAATAGAAGGATAGTTATATAAGATGGGGCCAGATGAAATATTGCACAGATATGTTCCTGAACATGAAAGTCAAATGATTCTAGCATAATCTCATGGTGGTGTAGTTGATGGACACTATTAAGGAAAAGCTATTGCGCAAAATATTTTGAGAGTGGGATTATGGTGGCCCACACTACACAAATATGTAAAGGATTATTTCAGAGCATGTAATGTATGTCAAAGAACATGAAAACCTTCAAGAAGAGATGAGATACCATTGGTACCACAAGTTATATTGCAACCTTTTAATAGGTGGGCTATTGACTTTGTTTGACCCATCAACCCACCTAGCAAGAAGACCGATGTGAGGTACATAATTATAGCAAATGATTACTTGATAAGATGTGCCGAAACACAACCAGTAAGGGACTGCAACATAGAGACTATTGTGAAGTTTATTTTTGAGTATATATTATCTATATTTGGATATCCAAAGATTTTGATGAGTGACCAAGGTTCACACTTCCTAAATAATACTATTGAAGCATTGACTAAGGAGTTCCAAGTTTATCATAAGAAAATTACCCCTTATCATCCTCAGGCAAATGGAACAGTGGAATCATTTAATAAGATTATTGAAAATGCACTTACTAAGGTATGCAATGTGAATAGAAATGATTGGGACCTTAGAATTCCGACAATTTTATGGGCTTACAAGAAAACATGCAAAAAGTTGACAAGTCAGGCACCTTTCATATTATTGTATGGGAAGGAAGCTGTGATTCCCATCGAATACATCATCCCTGGATTGAGGATTGCAAATTTTACATATATGTCAGACCCTGACATAATGAAGGAAAGAATGTCATAGTTGATTGCTTTGCAGGAAGACAAATTTATAGTAGGATTTCACCAATAGGTACAAAAATTAAGAGAAAATGCCTGAAATGACAGACA
This sequence comes from Pinus taeda, assembly GCA_000404065.3. Taxonomy (NCBI): domain Eukaryota; kingdom Viridiplantae; phylum Streptophyta; class Pinopsida; order Pinales; family Pinaceae; genus Pinus; species Pinus taeda. The sequence continues at coordinate 515,826 of APFE030061012.1, read as the reverse complement.
TATTAAGTAGAAGAAGTTCCAAGTAGGAGACCTTTTTCTCCTTTATGACAGTAAGCTTGTAAAATTTCCAGGAAAATTCAAGATGCATTGGTTGGGCCCATATATTATCAAGCATATTAATAATGAAGGTGCAGTTCAATTAATAAAGTTAAATGGAGAATTGATTTAGGGAAGAGTAAATGGTAGCAAGTTGAAGTTGTACAGGGTCAACCCTGTCCCTATAGCCTCACTCTAAGGAAGAAAGGAGAAAATTCTTAGTGCCACTTGCAGTTGAAAGTGGGCACTAGACTATCATTAGAGAACTTTTGAGGTCTAAAATGGGCCTCCTAAGAAAAATGTACAACTAAAATAAACTTTATAAGAACCAATAGAATTCAAGATGATGATGTCAACCATGGGGGATGATTCACCATTTTTTGGGTAAAAATGTAAAAAGATTAAAAAATAATAAAATAATAAAACTACTTTTTCTACTTGTAGTTTCAACTTATCTCCCTAAGGTTTTACTCAAATTTAGAGTGGGAGTACTCATTGGATGCAAAATTCAATTCTCCATCCAAGGAGTACCCATGTTGCATACTTTCGATGGACCATACTTCACAAAAAATGAGAAATACATGAAAAATCGTGATTGCAATCACATTCTTTATGTGTTTCTAGTTTTTAGTGCAGTAGGGTCCATTGAAATTGTGCAACATGAGTATTCCTTGGATGAGGAATCAAATTCTGCATCTGATGAGTGTTCCTGCTTGAAATTTGAGTAAACCCATAGGGAGATAAGTTGAACATACAAGTTGAAAAAGTAGTTTTTTTCCCTCTAAAATTTGATGATGTAATCTAATATTATTTTATTATTTCCACTATTATTTTATAATTTCCTTAGGAGGCCCATTTTAGACCTCAAAATTCCCCTAATGAAACTACGCTGCAGAGAGGTTCGATGTAGGAAGTTACTTCACAATAGTCTGGATTATGTCAAAGTGCATAGGAGCTACGCCGTAAGAAGGGTTGTTCACTACAATATGGGATGCATTGAAGTTCGCCAAAAAAAATACAACCATTAAAAGGGAAAATAACGTTAAAATATTCAAAAGTTTCATTTATGAGGACATATTAGCAAGATCTAAGGATATATATGCAATTATTGAACACAATCTGTGCAAAATTTGAGCTAATGATGGGGTTAGAAATATGAAACTATTATAAAAAGTTGTGTCTCACCTAGATTTAACACTTTGCTAAATTGAGAATTTGAGTGTGGCTATTGCAAAGAAGTTGCAGAGAATTTTCACATCAACATCTTGTTGACTGAATAATTCATTCTTATATTCAACGAGAAGGGCTTAGTCGGAGTTATGGAAGCAAAAACTGAAGCAACCACTGGTACACCTACAACATCATCTGAGATGCATGCAACAACATCATCACACAAATAGTGGAGATCCGTGAGAAAGAAACCAAAAAAAGAATAGAGAACAAAGAAGAGACAAGATAAGAAACATGTCGAACCTCAATAAGAACCCGAGCAAGTCAAAGAGAGCGAAGAAGAAGCAAAGGACATTCATATGGAAATAGATGGTGCAACATTTCCATCACTTCTCCCACCATACATTCCACTTAGAAAACTAAATGCTAAACTAGTTAAATACTCGAAGGATGCAAAATTTGGCACCTTCACATCCCTATTTCTAAGAAAGTACCATTTATTGGGGAAATAATTGGAAAAATTTGCAACTAAAGTTTGCAGACTATGGTTTTAATGACAAAAAGAAATACCCATAGTTCACACTAGACCGATATTTGAAACAAATAAACTACCCAGAGAGTGGTGTGACAAGGTTAGAGCCGCAACAATGGGCAAATGGATTGGTGTAGTTAGGATTGATGAACATATTAAATGAGCCGCACTTCGGTAGAAGTCCAAGGAGAATAACTTGTACGTGACAACTTCTCTTGCTAGTGCACGATGGATACCTATGGATGGGGAAGAGGATCCCTATAGAGCCAATGTTGATATGGAGAATCATGAGACTACCATATCAAGGGAGGAACCTTGCAGAAGAATTTGTTGGAAAATACCAGGACCCTGCCATAACCAAAAACATGAATAAGAAATTTTGATTGACAAAAGGGAAGCGAGGATATGACATAAACTTAATCAGTGACCAAGGTCACTTCACAACACACATATTGGCAAGGAAGAGCATGAGAAAGTGTTGGGCTAATGAAGTCCATGCAATGGTATTTCATTAGCAATGCACCAATGGGGTTTAGTACAACTAGGTTGAATACCTTTGCAAAGAATTTCTGGATGATTTCCACAAGGTTCAAGAAAAAGATACCACAATCCATTATGCATGGTTGACATTGATAATTGCAATTCTGGCATGGCGAGAGACGGAGGATTCGCATTTCCCACCAGTAGCTTTAGATGTTTGTGAAGTTGCACGGTATGCCTCACTATGGTACACCACTCAATCGTCATGAGCAATGGAGAACCAAATGTTTTTTGTATTATACCATATGGATTTTCATATGTTGGTGAACCAACACCCTTGCTTGTCATCAAGCCTATATGAACAATATAACATTTTTGCGAAGTTCAAGGCTGATTTTCACAAAGTGTGTATGCAAACTCGCAGGGACACAAAGAAGTAATGGCATCCCCTGCCATATTTGGTAACATAAGATGATCATTTAACGCAATTACAACAGTGGCCCGCATAATGGATGAATGCATTGGAAACATAAGAAGAAGATAGTGCGACAGAGGAGGACACAATGCAGCATGGAGAAGCCAATGGAAAGGATAAAGACAAGGATGGGCATGAATCAAAGGAAGAGGATCAACATGACGAAGGTCACTAGGATCCTCCTAAGGGATATGAGAAGAATAAGGACTCAGAAAAGACAAAGACTGACCCCATTGTCACAAAAAAGAGGAAGGCAGGCACCGAAGCTGCCTCAAGAACTAAAAACAAGCAGAAGGCATATAAGACGAAGGGTATAACAGTAGCAGTCCTCACTGAAGGGGACTTAGACCAAATAGGGGACAAGATACATGAAGCAACGATATAATCATGGAGTAGGTTAGAGGATTGCTACGATTCACTTCTAACGGGTTTTGAAGATCACATTGCAGAATTAAAGATATTTGCATAGACAGTCAGATAACCAACACAGATAGAAGGAAAGGATTGGAGAAGAAAGGCAAATAGAGCCTACACTTTCAGTGAGGTTAGCTATAGTTTGACTTTGCCGAGGTACAACAACAAGAAAAAGGGTGGAAGCATGTCAACATGAACATTTTAGTAGTACCATTGCAGTGATTACATAAGCTGCATTTAGAGATAACAGAGGAACTAAAACTACGTGAACAACACAGCTCAGAGTTGAACATTTAGGTAGAAAAAAGGTAGACTTTGCTACAACAGAAGCTCCACCAGGTGATCGAGGAAGGGGACCAAGCAGTTCAATAGTAGTAGAAGATCAAGGATTTGGTTAAAGCAACATGCAGAGAGATTGCAGACCTTGATGTCCAATAAGAAGAGGCAGCAATGGAAAAGGTCGTGAAGCTAGGCCTTGCAATTAAAGGATACAAGGAGAAGATAACTGCAGTAAATTTAAATATGAAATGCATATCAGTGAGTTGCAAATGAAGTTGCAACCAACCATGTCGCAGGAAGTAATAGAACTAAGGGAGACTGACCTGAAGGCTATAGTGGCCAGCATCTCTGTAACAGTGACAAAATATGGGAAAATTTTGGATGACAGTTTACAGATTTGGAAATTAATGCAAGAAGATCAAAATGTACAGAAACTGTAGGAAGACATTCAACAGAAGCAACAGGAGCTAGAAGAGATACTAGCAACTATGAAGACCTTACCAATCTCGCAGAAGCTTGCCAAGATCAATGAGGGAAAGGCTCTCTAGAAAAATATTGAGGAACTAAGGAAGGAAGAACAAATTTTAACATAGAGAACTTAGCCATGGGAGGATGAGGCTCTGCAATTGTCCCAAGTAGTAGATGAGAAGCTTCAAGAGCTTCGACAAAGGGAGACTAATGTAGAAGGTTGCAGAACCTATCACAAAAACACTATAGGAAGGGGTGTGCATCAAAGGGAAGAAAGTCATAGAAATTTTCCAGCAGTTCAACAATGCCTACAATAGCATCGCAGAAAAAATCAGAGGCAAAGCACCTGATCGAATCAGGATGAGTCACATGTGAGTGTTGGGGGCCTGTTGGGTGCAACCCAACTTGGCCTAGTTTTTGGCAAAGACTCTACGTTTTGTGGAACTGAGTGCACAGTGGAGTGCGAAGTGGGTTTTGCAGTGAAGCAATTTATATATACCACATGGTAAAAGGGATTCGGGATAGGGCAAAGCCCCTTATTTTGTAATAATGTAAAAGATCAATGGGTTTTGGGACCATAATTACTTGTTTTAGGGAGTCCATGGTATTTGGACTATCGTATTGTAACAATGTACCCTTCGATGTAATAGTATATATAGGTTCAAGTAATAACAAGTAAAAGGAATCTGTTGTGATTTGGATTTGTGTAAAGGTCTGAGTCTAGAACTAAGTGTGTAGATGACCAACATCTTGTGCAAAGGTCAAGAACTATTTGTTGTACAAAGAATCATTATATTAGTAACATTTCTTATGGACGTAGCCCCACATTACAGTGAATCACGGTAATTTGGTGTCTTCATGTGTACATTTTCTTATTATTTATTGTAGTGTAGTAGTTGCACTTTATTTTAGCATAGTGATGATTTATGGATTTATGTGATCTGTTTAAGTGGTTAAATGAATGCGGTGAAGTAATTTACGAATGTTAGGAATAAGAAAACATACAAATACCACATCTCCACATTGTTTAAGGCTGCATAAAATTGGTTTTGCATCCTCCCATAGTCACTTCGAGTGACGCTGCGATTTGCTTGTAGGTCATTGTCTAAAGGGCCAATGATTGAAGGTTTTGTTGGTGCACAGTATAGATCGAACTTGGGTCAACCCAAGTCATCCAAACCAGCACCTTATGCAACTTTGACTCCAATTCAACTCGTTGTTCCCTTTAGTTCCACAACAACCTTGGAAGGAAGCCACTCCTATTTTGAAAGCATTTGGTGAGGGGGGGATATCCTATAAAAAGAGAAATAAAGACAAGGCACCCCAACCAAGTCCCACTCCTCCTAAATCTCCAACACCTTCTCCTCCATGTCCTTTGTGTTATGTTGTTGGGCATGCCACCAATAATTATCCTGAGCTACCCTATATTAAGAATGTGGTCTCAGATACTTTTCTTGAACCTAACATTCTTGAGGTTCATGTCACCTTACTTGTGATCTAGGTGGATGTTGGTGGCCACCCACCTATCCCACTTGGACCCCCACAATTGTCTCTTTCAATTTTTCAGTTTCCATAATTCTAGCACAATTTACTATTTTTAGTAGTTTTTCGGGTCCCGAACTTCCGAAGCTATTTTGAGGCCCTAAACGATGTTTTTTGGGAAATATGGGAGCAACATGGGTCCATGGACTGATGCTTCTCTTCCCAAAGTTGTAGTTCTTGGATAGATCTTTCTAACGAGTTATTGTACGTGTCAAACAAATATCGGGTGCAAAAATTACAACCCCAGGAAGTTGATAACCAACTCACCCAAAACGAGGCCCACAATTTGGCGTTTCATCTTCTAGGGTTAGGTTTTGGGATGTTAAGGGTTTTTCATTGTTTCTTAACAATATATAGGCCTTCGAGCCTCATTCTAAGACAGTTTAGAGGCATGTAGCCACCACATCTCTTCTCAGAGATAAGCTACCATAACCCTAGCTGATTTATTTCCATTGTTGTCTGTAAGCATATTTTAGTATTTTACATTAATGAAATGAAGTATTATTTCCACTGCATCTCTGTGTTTATGGTTATCTCTATAATTTGTTGTGTTCCTGTTTAAATCCAGATCAGTGGTATTAGAGCGGTCTGCTTTTTTTCTTTGTTTTTCTTTGCATGTCCCCAATGAGGTTGATATATAAGGAGTTAGGGCTTGAACTAGTTGAACCTTTGCAAGACCAGCCCCACAAATCTCGATGGCCTCCCATGGCAGATGAAAAGAAAGACGAGGGGGCAGGAGATCCTATCAAAATCTTGCTCGAAGAAGCCCTCGAGTGGCAAAGGAACGCGATGATGGACAACTTTGCCCATATCCTTCAATGGCTACCCAGAGGTGACACATCAGCTTCCAACAGCTACTCTGGAAATGCCACATCCTTTAAGGTACAGGTTAATTTTTAAATCCCCATCTTTGAGGGTTAAATAGACACAGATGCCGTAGATAAATGGCTAAATCTACTAGATGGGTATTTTTCTATTCATGAATTTTCGAGTTGGGAAAAGATTATTTTCGCTCTTCTCAAAGCAGCCCCCCACATCAAGGACTAATGGGACACCTACTGTGAGTAGAAGGATGAAAGTACAAACTCACTATTTTTAGCTGCACCCACTTGGGATTCCTTCAGGGATGCCATCAAGGAGCAGTACTACCCTGTCAAAAGCTACAAGGACAAATACATAAAGTGGACCATGCTACGGTAGGGAAGTGACCAAGATGTGTCGGAGTTCACCAACATTTTTCATACCCTTTGCACATAGTTGGATATCAAAGATTCTGAGCTACATTTGGTACTCAAATACTGCAATTTCCTACACAGATACATCCAGGAAGAGATGGAGTTCCTGAACATCTCCTTGCTCGGCACGGAGTACTGATACACTGTCAAAATTGAGAAAAAGTTCAAACAAAAGAAGAGAGACTTTGGATATGTGAATCCGAAGACCAAAGGACAAAGCTAAGGCAGGGTGACCCAAGATAACCTATCGAAGCCACAAGAAAAGAACAACACCACGAATTCGAAGAAGGACACTGGAAAGTGGTGTGTATTCCATAAGAGTCCCACTCATAACACAAGTGAGTGTCGGACCACGCAGTCGCTAGTGGCTGAGTTGAAGGCTTCCGAATCAGATGCATGTTCCAACCTTGAGTTAGAACCTGGCAAGGGGAATGGCAAAGGGAAGCAGATCAGTGAGTCAGAGCCCAATGTCACAGTTTCCACCGCCATAATCCAGAATAATTAGCCCGACGATCCAGAGGATGGGGCGTGCCTTTTCCACTCACAAATGTGGGTGAAGTGTTCGTTGCTGCAATTCATTGTCGATAGTGGCAGCCAAAATAACCTCATTTCAGCAGAGGTTGTGAAGATATTGGACCTATCGACTACACCACACCTGCAACTGTACAATATCAGGTGGCTTCACAAAGGACAAGATCTTCAAGTTCACCAACAATGCCGCCTTCCCTACAGCATCAAGCCCTTCAACAACAAGGTATTGTGTGATGTTGCACCTCTGGATGCTTGTGATGTACCATTTGGCCAACCATACTTGTGGAGGTGACATGTTGTATATGAGTCAAGACCTCATGTTGTTATTATTACTTTGGGTAATTCATTATATAGGATACTGGAGGTAGCCCCACCAACTGCCAACGCTTTGATCTCTGCTAAGAAATGCAGCAAGATCGTCTCCCAGACTAGGAAATTAATTTTTTGTCTGGTTCGCTCCTAAAGTAAGGGGAAGATTGTAGCCACATCCATGACTCCCATGAAGGGTTCCTCCAAGAAGTAGCAGCAAAAAAGGGATATGATCATGACATAACACAGGAACAAATTCTCCTCACCCACAGGGGTACCACACAAGTTTCAAGTCGGCGACAAAGTCAGATTGCATCTACAGAAAGAAAACCTAACAAGAGCCCATTAGAAGCTCATAACACTCCAACATGATCCTTACAACATTACCAAGGCTGTGGGAAACAATGCTATGGAGCATGACATTCCTCCATTCCTTCACTTACACTAAGTGTTCAATGTGGAACGCCCTCAACCATGCTTCCCACCATTACTAGACACATTAGAGATTGCAGAACAGCTCACCAAGGACCAAGCTCAGTAGATGGAGGAACTCAATGCAATGGGGACCATTGCTTCCTAAGGGAGGAGGAATGATCCAGGTGGATGTTGCTAGCCACCCACCTATCCCACTTGGACCCTCACAACTGTCTCTTTCAATTTTTTAATTTCTATAATTGTAGCATAATTTACTAATTTTAGCCGTTTTTTGGGTCCTAAACTTTCAGAGCCATTTTGAGGCCCTAAACGACGTTTTTTAGGGAACCTGGGAGCAACATGGGTTCATGGACCAATGTTTCTCTTCCCAAATTTGTAGTGCTCAGATAGATCTTTCTAATGAGCTATTGTATGCGTCAAATGAAGATCAGGTGCCAAAGTTATGACCCTAGGAAGTTGATGTACCAACTTACCCAAAACGGGGCCCACAATTTGGCGTTTCATCTTCTAGGGTTAGGTTTTGGGATGTTAAGGGTTTTCCATTGTTTCTCAACAATAAATAGGCCTTTGAGCCTCATTGTAAGATAGTTCAGAGGCATGTAGCTGCCACATCTCTTCTCAGAGATAAGCTACCATCACCTTAGCTAGTTTATTTCCATTGCTGTCTGTAAGCATATTTCAGTATTTTACATTAGTGAAATGAAGAATTATTTCCGTTGCATCTGTGCGTTTATGGTTATTTCTGTAATTTGTTGTGTTCTTGTTTAAATTCGGATCAACTTGATTCCACCAAGAAAAATAAAACCTTATGCATGAATCACCCTTGTGCTTTGTGTGATGAGTATAATTAGGGGATTTTTGAGGTATAAAATGTTCCTCCTAAGGAAATTATAAAATAATAGTGGAAATAATTAAATAATATTAGATGACATCATCAAATTTTAGAGAGAGAAAAGAAACAACTATTTTCTCAACTTGTATTTTCAACTTATCTCCCTATGGGTTTACTCAAATTTTGAGCAAAAACACTCGTTGGATGAATAATTTGATCCGTCATCCAAGGAGTACCCATTTTTCATACTTTCGATGGACCCTACTACACGAAAACTGAGAAATACAGGAAAACGTGATTGCAATCACTTTTTTTTTTTAATCTATTTCTCTTTTGTCGTGTAGCGAGGTCCATCAGAAGTATGTAACATGGGTACTATTTGGATGAGGAATTAAATTTTACATCCAATGAGTACTCCTGCTCAAAATTTGAGTAAAACCTTAGGGAGATAAGTTAAAAATACGAGTTGAAAAAGTAGTTTTATTATTTTATTATTTTTTATTTTTTTTTCTTTTTTACTCAAAAAATGGTGAATCATCCCCCATGGTTGACATCATAATCTTGAATCCTGTTGGTTCTTATAAATTTTATATTGGTTGTAAATTTTTCTTAGGAGGCCCATTTCAGACCTCAAAATTCACCTAATGATTATTCTGATCACTATCCCTATCTCAAATATTTTCTTGATACACTTCAAGTACTTCGTGAGTCATATGTTGCTCATAGTGGTTCCACTTCCCTTCTACTATGGGTATTGGCCCCAATCCATTTCTAGGACAAGAGGTCTCTCAAACCACCATCGTGACCCCTCCTCCTGATGACGAGATAACAAATAGTTCAACCCCTATTATCTACTTATCATCATCCATGGGATAAATATATTCAGACTCTTTAGAGGTTTCCTATTGTGCTGATTTCAAACCCACTGTTACGCAGTAATTTGTCACCGTCCTTGTCGCACCCCCACTGTCACACATTGGAGGACACATTTACGGACCTGTGACTAGTGACATAACTTGAAAACACTTGCATTGAGGCCTCCTGAGTATGAAGTTCAATAACCCTTAAGACACCTTCTGAAGATTAGCCTTGAAAAATGCCTTTTTCCCATTAGCGCGGTCCCACATTGTATTACCCCGCGCCAATGGCTCAGTCCTTACAAAGAGGGCGCGCCCATAAGCGCTCTGTCCCAGAGCACGGCCCGCGCCACACAAATTAGGCATGATTTTTGGCCAGCGCATGCTAGAATGTTTTTTCCGTTGCGACTCACTCAGTTCCCTGAAGGAAAAAGCCCACAAAAGCATCCGGGTTTCGGCTTTTCTATCCAAGGCAATGGCTATTGTGAGACATTACCAAAATTCAGAATGTGTCCGCATACAATGTATATCTCCTCTCCCTTTATCTATAAAATCCTGTCTCCCCATAATGAACAGGCTAGTTTTTTTTGGAGGCTAAAGCAAAAGAGCAAACAAGCTAGTGTGAGAGAGATACTTTTGAGCTAAAGGTTGAAAGTAAGGTTATGCTGCCGGATTGTTGAGAGAGAAAGTGATTTTGCAAGACGTGTCGAACTGACTGCCCACCCAGCTAGAGGAGTTTTACAGTGTCAAGCCTTAAGTGGTTGTAATTTCTTCTCTCATTTCTATTTAATGCAAGCGACTGTCATATGGTTTCATTCATGTGTTACATCGGTGATATGTGATTGTATCTTGCTTGACTGGTACCTAGCTGTATGTTTTTGGATTTATGCTTGTTGTGGTTTTTTCTTCACTTGTGCGGGTATCTTTTTCGGAATAGCGACCGGCCGGAGATAGAGGATAGGAGCGACACTTCCCCCCACAACAAACAAGCGTTGGATCCCAGGTTGGTCTCTTAGATCGACTTTTAAATTATATAGCTAGAAACTTGCATGCAGCGTGATTGATTGTTGCTAGACCCCTGTGGGGCTAGTGGGATCCACCTCTGTCCGCAGAGGGGATTTACCTCCGCAACACCCACTTTGGAGGGAACTTTAGTCTCAACATCAGTATATATCCCATCTATTATTCACCCCCCTAACCATTCTAACAATGCACATGTGAACGTTGTCTCTCATGAAGATGCCTTAGGTAGCTCCTCATTATCATGTGGTACTTCTTCCTCCCATCCTCCCATATTTCATTCTGATGAAGACATCATGGATGCCATGACCACCCCTAATTATCCTTAGGATGATATGCACCATCATGTGTACTTCCTTCCATAAAAAACCCATGACCAATATGTTTTGGAGTCCACCAATTTCATCCATGGTGAGGTCGACTGGTTCAAAAATCCCATTCCTGCACTGGATGCTTTCGAAGAAGAGAATATGGCTAACATCTCCCATGCCATCAAAATTAACATTTCAAATAAACCAGGGGTTGAAGAAAATATCACCTTGGGGGCACAATGCACCCCAAAAGAAATTGTGGCTTACACTAAGTTATTCAAAGAATTATGTGATGTTTTCTCCTTGTCTTATTCTAACATGCCCAGACTTGATCCCGCCATTGTTAAACAATATCAACACATGGTCCAATGTCATTCCAGTCTGCCAAAAGACAAGGCGAACCCATCCTTCCAAGCATGATGCTATCAAAACTGAAATTGATAAGATCAAGTAGGTTGGTTTCATTTATCCCACTGAATACACCACATGGGTGTCCAATCCTGTTCTTGTTCTAAAGAAACAAGGCACCATTTGTGTTTGTAAGGATTTTTGTGATCTAAGAAAAGCTTGTCCCAAAGATAATTTCCCCACACCTTTCATAGACGAAATCATTGATGAGTGTGTAGGACGTGAGGTCCTTTCGTTTATGGATGGATTCTCAAGGTACAATCATATTCGTATCAGCTTTTCTAATCGAATCAAAACTTCTTTTATCATTCCATGGGGAGCCTTTTCTTATAGGGTCATGCATTTCAGTTTAAAGAAAGTTGGGGCCACTTTTTAGTGTGCAATGTCTTATTGTTTTGCATTCAGAGAATGCTGAATGGATAGGAAATGCGCATGATGGAAAAAGTTGTAGCCAAAATAAGAAACTAGAAGAACTCTACAACCTGGCTCACATTATCTTTGTGTATCTTGATTTTCTCAATACTCGTTGCAAGCTCTAGTCACAACAGCTTGATGATTTGCGTACCATTTTCTTATGATGTTACAAGTATAACATTTTCCTCAATACCCTTAAGTGTGTCTTTTGTGTTCCTACCAGTTTTATTTTGGGATTCATAGTGTCCAAATATGGTATCATTCTTGACCCTCACAAAGTTCAAGCCATTCTTGACCTTCCTCCTCCTCGCACCCTTCGCCAGTTACAAAGCCTCCAAAGCAAAGGTAACTTTCTTCATTAGTTTGTTCCTGACTATGCCACCATTGCTCATGGGTTTCTTAGAGTCCTTCGATCTTACATTCCATTTGTTTGGGATGATCAAGATCAACAAGCTTTTGACACCCTTAAACATGCTCTCACTTCTGCACTCTTGATTAGCCCACCTAACTTTGAGAGGGATTTCATCTTATATATCTTAGCTTCCACCTATTCAGTTACTGGGGTCTCAATACATAAAGATGGATCTAGAAATGAGCATGTCATCTACTATGTTAGTAAGAACCTTAATGGTCCTGTTGTGCCTAATTCCCATGAATAAAATTTGGTGATGGTCATTGTGTTCTTTGTCTATAAATTGTGTCATTATGTCCTTATGCGTACCACCAAAGTTGTGACTAATTCTAATCCCTTGGCCTTCCTATTGAATCAAGCGATCATCAATGGCAATTATTCCTGCTAGAGAGTTATCCTCCATGAATTTTTCATGCCCAAGAGTAAGAAATATTTAACCCTTACTGGTGTACTAGATTCTCAATAAACGATGACCTTCTAGATGAACACTTGTTCTCTATAACCTTGGATGATCCTTGGTATGGTGACATCCTCACCTATTTGTAAACCTAGAAATTTAACCCCTATCTCAATCGTCATGATCAATGACTTATTCGACATCAAGCCCCTCTCTATCTCCTCATTAGTGACGACCTTTATCGTTGTAGTGTTGATATTATCCTTTATCGTTGTCTCACCCATTTTAAAGATGACAAAGTGCTCAATGCTTGTCACATCGACGCTTGTAGTGGTCATCTCTTTGGAATGGACAGTTCCCAGAAAATAATGAGTGCTAGATACTTTTGGCCTCCACTCTTTAGTGATTGCATTGAGATGGTCAAACATTGACCCAATTGTAAATTATATGCCCCTAAGGCTCAAGTCCCACCCGCTGCTCTCCATCTTGTCATTACAACCAATCCTTTCTATAAATGGGACATTGAATTTATGAAGTGTTAACCCCCATATTGTAATAACCATAAGTATATTCTCGTGGTTGTCAACTACTACAACCCTATTTTTCTTTAACCATGTTATTGCTTGATTCGAGGTTCTGAAACAATTGGTCTCTGACCATGGATGACACTTTGAAGATGAGATATGACATGAGCTATCTTCACTGTTGGGATTTTAACAGCAATATTCATTGTCTTATTACCCCCAAGGAAATGGACAAGTTATAGTTTTCAATAAAATCCTGAAAAATTTGCTTCAACAGATGGTGAATAAAAACAAGACCAACTGGCATCTTATGCTCTTGCTTGCATTGTGGGCCTATAGAACTTCTGTCAAAACTACAACTAGGTTCACTCCTTTCCACCTTTTCTATGGACAAGAAGCAGTGTTACTGATCAAGTGTGAAATACCCTCCCTCCACCTTGTTGTTGAACTCCTCCCAGACACCCAACCTTTAGAAAAAAGACTCATCATGCTTGAGCATGCCAATGAATACTGTCGTGTTGCATTGCAAACCATTGAAGCGGCAAAAAAATCACACCAAACCTCAATATGATCGTAAAGTCCACCCTTGTACCTTTCATGATGGTGACCTTGTTCTTATCTATGACCAAGATCATGATTTCCTAAGGCATGGAAAGTTCAAACCATTATGGCATGGTCCTTATATCATTCGTAAGTGTTTGGGAAAGGGGAATACCTTTTAGACGGTCTAGAAGGTGAAATTATTCCTAACCCTCTTAACACACTCTACTTGAAAAAAATTACCCATAGCATTTCCCATTAAAATGCATGTTCCTTTTATTTCTACATTTAGGTAGCTTGCATCCCCCATCATCTCATTCACATTCTTCTTTTGCCTTTCAGATGGATCCATCATCCACACCACATATTAGTTATGTTGATGGTGCGAGTTTCTTCTCCAGGAATCTAGCCTCAACAAATTGGGCCATTTTCACCCCTTTTCATTCGTTAGTCCACTCCAATGGTGTTTTCATTGGATTTACCACTAATAACTAGGCTGAATATGTTGTCGGGATCGATTTGTTAGATGATGCCCTTGATCATCACATCCTTCACATTCATGTTTTTCTTGATTCCCTTCTACTTTTCATACAATTGAATGACACCTATCATGTGTGTAATCCTATCCTATTTAGAAAATATCTACGAGTTAAGATTTTGACACATGAATTTGAATCCATTACATTCAGTCATAGCATAAAATAACTATGTAGATACCATTGAAATAACATTCTATATTGGCATTTATCACATGCATATACAAGAAGACATCTATAAAATAAAAAAATGGTGAACCACATCGTCACAAAAATATGCATAACCATATTATGTATCATAATATCCAACATATAATGTTTGGATTCCACTACTCTAAATACATCCAACATGCCCATTTCATGTTATATACAAAAAAATGGGGCACACACACCCCTATGACTAATTATTGTCCTCTGGAGGATCCCTTGTTAATGAGTCCATTCCCCCAGCTTGTAAGTCTTGAACTTCCTAATGGGCCATCGCTATGCATGTAGTGATACCCTGCCACTGTAAGGAAAGATTGGTACATGCATCTATATATTGTTCTTCTAGCTTGTACCACCAACGCGTTGTCACCCCGGTTAGTAGCAATTCGAACCTACAATGGAGGTCCTCTAGTAATGCATCACTATCTAATCTCTGTTGTGGTGTTAATCCTATCTGATCTGTAGCCCCAGGTGTTGCATCTTGTCCCGCATATCATGTTAGCCTCATCGATGCTATATCAGCATGTCACAAGTTTGAAAATAAATACCGCATACACATATTTTCTAAAATATACATGCAACCAAAATATAGCAACTATCACTTACCATTTGGGCCCCATGCTCATCCTGGAGGTAGTGATAGATAATGATCTCCCTAAAAGTTCATTTTTCTATATGGATAGTCATCTATGTACAATGGCATATGATTCCAATGAGTGAATAAATTAGGTCAGAACACCCATTTTACTCCCCCTCCTCCACCTCATCATAGTAGTTTCCCCTAGCGGTGCATCTTGGGCTCCTGTGGGCCCCCACCATGGATCTGTACATGTGGATGGATGGTAGGGATGTTCTTAAATAATAATTAGCATAAAAATGTCCCAAATGAACAATTATAATTGCCCCATTTCTTGAATAGACTCAACTATCATTTCAACAATTTTATCAACATCTAGGCCCACCCATAGTAGGTCACTCCCAAAAAAATCTCCACCAAAATCATCTACTCTCTAGGAATGAGGTGGAAGGCATGACTACCCAAGATCTACACATTGTTGTGGTCATAGTTTGTGTCTCAAGTCTCTCCAAGTCTTGTATCAGTATTCTTGTGTCCTTTACCTAAGTACCAAATATACAATGATGGTCTACAAACTCTCCAATATGCCTCCCACAAGGCAGCGCTGGATGAATCTCTCCCACTACCCCCAAGGGTGGCAATTCTATAAAAAATGATATATATCGAATTGTGATCTCGATCCTATGCCCTTGTATCACTAAGGCCTCTAGATAAGGATCCAAATAACTCTCAATTTTTGATAAAAGGGGCTTGCCTGCCCTCATCAATGGGTTCTCCAAGAACTTAAGTAACCCATATCATGCTAGAGCCCCTCTAACAACTTGATTCCCCTTAATCTCATTACGAAGAACATAAAAATATCATTCTCTCCACACTAGCTTCAGCTTTAATTTTTTCATTTTAGAGCCATCATATGAATTTCCAGTTCTTAGCTTCATCTCCTTGGAAGCCCTCAGTATTGCCTTTCCCTCAAGTCCAGAGTGCTTCCACCAAAATATGTGTTGGGAGCACTTTTCAACCCTTTTCCTGCACCCTAGAGCATAGAAAAAGGACTAACAAGTGTGTTGTGATCGTAAAGAAAAGCCAGGGTTTCCCTAAGTCAGATGAGGCCCTAATCTAAGAAGTTAATCCATTGAAAATGATGAGTAGGCTTAGGCCACTTACCTAAAAGTTCTAGATCCAAATTTTGATGGTCAGTTTGTTTGCTACAAGCTTGCCAAGATTTAAGGCCTTCTCCTCCTCTCCAAACTCTCCAACAACTCACTGTGCAAATGAGTTGGATTTGGGGGCAAGAAGCCCTTTTATAAGAAAAAAACGTAGTTTATTTTTTACCATTACGAGTAAAATGTAGCTTGGTTTAACGAATCGTCAGAACCATCGAAAAGCTCACACTAATATCTATAATGGGTCTCTCTTCCTTTTTAGTAATTTGAAACTTCACTAGGTAGCCATTTTTTCCATGAGGTCTCACTTTGCCACCCGATCAAAACCAAATCCCTTCATATGAGTCACCTATACTCTGGTATCACTTTTCCTAACGACTTGTTGATATATGTGTCGAGTTGTGTCATGAGTAACAATTATGTACTCATGTTTTTATGGCCCCCTTTGGGCCTCTCCCATGTGGCAGCATCATTAAGTCTCCCTTGTTAAGAGCATCAGAGATGAGTCACCCTTGCATCCATGGAGTTTTTTCAGAGCCCTGTTGAGTCCTATTGTAATACATCATCCATATTTGTGTTGCATTCATCCCATTTCACTCATATTTTTCCTCTAATTATACTGACTTGTCTTTGAAAAGCCTTCTTCTGAGTAATTGATCATCCTCTCTAGAATCAAGTCAGTCGCTGCCAGGTCAACCTTGCACAATATGATCTGACAAGGGAGGTCATTAATCCACCATTCATCTTATCCTTCCATCATCATCCTTTTTATTAGTTTATTGGTCACATTACTATGATCCTCGTGCCTTCATTGATGAATCCTCATTGCCTCAACCCTGGTAGACCCCCTGGCAAACCCTCTTCTGTCAACTTTAGCACATTTTTTTCCATGAGAGTGGTTTAGAGGATATTGTACCTTGGTTCCAGCCTTCATCCTTGATAGACACCTTGTATCAATAAAATGGAATCATCATTTCCATTTTCCTTGGTTGTTTTTCGCATGCTCGACTCCAACTCATTATCGCATGATCGAAAATCGTAAACTTGATGATCTAGTGATCCAACAAAATGTACCAACGTTTCCAAGGTGTGTGTGAGATGTTCCAGACCTCATGAGGGGGTCGCCCTTCAGGTAGCCACCCACATGCCCAGATGACAACATATCATGATCCAGGGTCAGTTGTGACTTAGTAGATTTGACTGGCTTGGTTTTCGCCACTTGTAGCACCCATAGAATGCATGTCTCATTTAGATAGTCCATTCAAATCTTCAGAGCCCTTTCCTATTTAGTAAGGCTTCTTTGGTTGTGATCCCCCCTCACCATGTCAACTTAGGGGGACATTATGTGTCATTTACTCAGATTAGGAGATGGTATTGTATTTAGTCATGACCTCTGTTTTCTAATAACATTATGTATATGGGATTCATTGTATCCTTTTATCACTTTTTGGCCTATTGATGCCATCATATCATGTACTTTGTTTCTCATACACACATTTCTAGCCACATCATTATTATTTTTACTCAGTTACCTCAGTGGGTATGGGTATGCCTCCCCTGCCTCATTTGAGATCATTATGTACTTACCAATAAAAGGAGACTTCTATCAACTAAGTAGGTCCCATCCCCTCAATTATTAGCCTTTCCTTTCCTTACTTCAACTCTCTCTCTCTCTCTCTCTCTCTCTCTCTCTCTCTCTCTCTCTCTCTCTCTCTCTCTCTCTCTCTCTCTCTCTATGACTCTCCTTCGGTGTCTCATGAAAGTGAAACCTACAACGTATTTTGGTCATATGATTTACTCCTAACGCTCTTACGTTTAGGGGAAATCTGTTATCACACAACAAATGATCACCTAGCCATTTCTTATTAGGTGGATTGAGATACAGCATGTAGGAATAATTTTACCATGGTAAAACCACTTTCATCATAGGAAATAATTTAGTAAACCATATTTCCTAAATTATTTCTCATTAAAATTCAAACACACCATTAGAATAATTGAACAAATCATTATTTATTTAATTTTCTCTAGAAATAAATATTAAATCATTATTTCTTAATCAATTTTGACTTAATATCCTTGGAATAATTAAATAATCACTATTTATTTATTTTCCTTATTTATTCCATATTTTCTTTATAAGATAATTATTAACCACAATTTAATAATTATTTCTTTCTTAATTCTCACAAAGTGATTAATAAATCGTTTTTTATTTTTTAATTACTTCAACCACTTTATAAATAAATATATTTGACCATTTTGAATATTTTTTCCCTTTCCAAAAAAATATAATAAAGTATTCCCAACGGCTATATTTTGATTTGGTCAATAATATTTAATTATTTTCCAATTCCTAATTTAGCTCAATACTTTGTTATAAAAAAAGGGTTTTCCATTCTTTCTTCACCTTGATCATTCTCGTCGTCACCACTATTGTCTCATCACATTTGAGCTCCCACTTGAGTTCAAGCTATTTTTATTTTTTTCCCATTGCAAGTTGAGAGAGAGAAATAAATCGTTGAAGTACAAGGACATCAAAAAGACCCATCCCACATAGGGGGATCTATAGATCCAAGTTTATAAGTTCTCCTCACTAGTTTTATCATTTATATTAATAAAATTTTCTTATTCGTATGATCAATTAGGTTGCTACACTTTGTCTTTGTTGTCATATGTTTCTGGTTGCATATGATCTTTTGCTGCAGGGTTTTTCTTCTTTTTTCATTGTAGATTTGAAGCATAGACAACCATATTGTGTTTTGAGGGTCACTTGTCACTAGTGACTAAGTGAAGTATTTTTGGTACACTTCTCCAAACTATTTACACTAACGCAGGTGTTTCATGTGCTTATGCCAAAGCTCTCCAACATCTTGGCCCTAAACATGTTCTGCCTTGCTACTCAATGTAACACATGCATGTACCTCTAACTTGTAGACATTTTTTAATCTAATGCAATTTTTTTTACTTGTCCAATAGCAACATGCTTGAGAAAACATTTACCTTTACTAAACACCACATCATATCCTCTGTCCTCAAGTATAGCTACAAAAATCAAAATTTTCTTTAGATTAGGAACATACATTACATTCTTCATGTGAAGATGGGAGCCTGAATCCCTCTTAAAGGTGACAGTACCAATCCCTTTGGTACTATAATTCCCATCATATCCAAGTTCTATGTGTAATTGTAGGTCCTTCTCCTCTAGGTTGCTGAATAACTCCTTACATCCTGTCATATGAAATGAGGCTCCAGAGTCTAAATGTCATACACTACCTCATACAATACTTTCCATGCATGCAATGAGGGTGAAATCCAATTTGAATTTTGATTTGAGAGAATATCCTCTTGCTTCTGCAAGCTTCTTACTAGATTTCTTGTGTAGAAACTTGGTTGTATAGTGTCCATACTCATGGCAATGAAAACACCTAATTTTGTTGAGGTTTTTCTTCTTTCCATGCCTATGGATGGATTCTTCTTTGCCTTGGGCCTTCTTGCCCTTGGATTTTTTTCCCTTTCCTGCCAAGGAAAAGCTTTCTTCTTCATCAGTTTTGGATGTGACACCATCTCTATTGTTTCTCCTAATCTCCTCCTGCACCAAATCAGATCAAAGTCTCTCCCAATTTGGTAGTGTGTCTCTTCCATTAACTGAATCTTGCTAATTGTTCCAGGACTTTATAAGGCCAAGGAGAGATAAGCTCACAAGTTCATATGATGGTGCATTTTATCCAACTCCTCGAAGTTCATCTCTCACCTAAGTGAATCTGGAGAGTTATTGAACAACAATTTCATTTTTCTGCATTCGAATGTTCACGAGCTTGTCTTTCAATGCCAATTTCCTGGCATCACTTATTTTCTCGAATAGGTATGTGAGGTTCTTCCACATGGAAAAATAAATCTCATTTCCATGAAAATTTGAAGCCACATGGTCTCTTACACCCTCCAGGATAATACTCCTAGATTTTGCAATATCTTTCTTTCACTGGGCCAACTATTGTGCATCAAATGTAGGTGGTTTTGCAATATTAGTTTTTGTGTATTCTAGCACTCCATTTTGATCTAACGAAACTTCCATTTTGTACTCCATAATATGAAATTCAAACTTCCCTCCAAGGTATACTCAAGTCTCAATCCATTGAAAGGAATTGTTCCCGCACTGAAGAAAATTCTTGCACCACAAATATGTTATTCGAAATTTCTGAGTGAGAAGATTAGGAAGTTGGTTTCTATGTAGTTTTCAAAGATTTGATACCATTCAGAAATGGAAACAAATTTTCAGTTTCTTTTGAATTTGAACCGAAAACAATAGACACAATTTCTTCTACTCAATTTGCAGAAGGGAAAATATACAATAGAAACACATGCAATCATTCAATCACAATGAACACAGTATTTTTACTAGGGAACCCAACTGGGAAAAACCCATCCTTTGTTTGTATTATATAAGATGAGAATATAGATCTATTACAATGACTTCTTGAATCCTTAAAGCTAAACCTACACTGGAATATTGATTTCTTCCCCCCAACTCTGCTTTAGAAAATACTTATCCAATTCCTAGCCTCTTTCTCCTCCTATTTCATTGCACAATTCCTAAGGAAATTAGTTCCTAAATAATAGGAGAAGCCCTTATTTTCTTGCATAATTCCCAAGAAAATAGTCTCATCTGCTACATGTAAACATTGTACACTAACTAGTATACAATAATGATTGCATTGATTCCTTTTTCCTCCACTCAACTAGGAAATTCGAATTCCATGAATAAATGGTTTGATTTTTAGTAAATTGATTAGTTAACTGAGAGATCAGTGAAATAAAAACAGTTACCGCTACTCAAGTGAACTCATACTAAATCTATTTATGGCTAGAGCTCATATAATTTATTTTAACTAACAATAACTCCACTAGATTACTATATTTTAGCAATCAACCTATGCACAACTCTATTTCTTGCCCACAAATTAGAATTGACTGATTTAGCTAGGAGAAAATGCCATGTCACTCTTGCTAACTACAATTCAAGTCACACTGCTAATGTGGAAATTCAAATTTCTCCATTTGACTAAGGCACAAGTCAAATGAAGCCTTATCTTTCTACAATTTAACATAGAGCTAGTTCTCTCCCAGCAATTGCAATACTATTGCTAAATGTTTTGCATTCTCTTCCTTGGTTTTTTAATAAAACAAGATGTGATCGACAAATACTAGTACAAACTTGTCCTGATATGGAATGAGAACATTATTCATTAAGCACACATATGTTTTTGGGGTGTTTTTGAGCCCAAAGGGAACAACCACAAATTCATAGTTCCCATACCTAGTTTAAAATGTTATTTTGTGAATGTCTTCATCTTTGATGTGTACCTAGTGGCACCTATATTTCAAATTAATATTGGGAACACTACAACTACCCTCAACTAGTCAAACAGATCATCAATCCTTGGTAGAGGATACAAGTTCTTTATTGTGGCCTTGTTTAGTTGCCTGTATTCAGTACAAAGTTTCAGCGTATCATCATTTTCTTTATAAATAATATAGGTGTTTCCCAAGGTGATATGCTTGGTCCAACATTTCTTTTGATTGCAATTTCCATTTTATCATCTCTGGTGTACTCATTCAGTATGGAGCTTTCAACATTGGAATTTGAAGTAAATTATGATATCATGGAAAATGTACAAGTCATATCTAGAATTCAATCTGTCTATAATTGTATGAAAGCTATATATTTGCATGAAATTTGATATGTTTTAAATACACATGTAATTATGTATGGTTTGCAAGCAATATATCTTCAAATACTGGGTGAACATATTCACCATTTCTTGAAGTCTCAAATATTAACACTTATTCTTCCTCATGGATTCTTAATTTCCATAAAAGTTAATCCTTTCCTTATATCTTCTATCATTCTTTACATGTATATTTCTGTAAACTAAAAAACTGATCTATTGGGTTCCTTAAACAAAGTTTTAGGAAAATTGAGATATATTGCTAATCAATTTTGCTTCCAAAAAACACATTTTTCTAAGACAACCTAGAATAATGTTTCCTAGCATTGATTCCTTAGATAGGAATTGTATCTAGGATACAACATCAAATTTGACACCATCATCAAGGAGAAAGAAAGAAATGTTTTCTCATGGAATGATTATTTCCTCTTTGCAGGTGAACAAGACAAGGAATAAGGCTAAAATCATTCACATGGAGATATCCAGAGGAAAGATAGCTTTAGGAAGGAAGAATACACATCTAAATCATAATTCATAACTTCAAAACTTACGTATCTTGAAAAGATGATTTGGAAGAAGGTTTGGAGACAAAAATGAGTTTCAAGCCCCAACATATTGTGTAAAGGAAATCCTAGTGGGATTGGTGAAAGATTAAGGTTGTTGAGGAAACCCCAGAATCATATTTGAAGGTATTTATATTTATTTAAAAGGGTACTTTTATAGAAACAAAAACTTCACTAGAAATTTTTGAAGCTTTGAAAGATTCTTTGCTTTTGTTTTTTGAGTCGAAGGCTCAGATTGAATTCCTAGAAGAGATTGCTTTTGTTTTTCCCAAGTCATCTGAATAAGGAGATATTAAATATGTAAAAAAATCATTGGATGTAACAATCCAAATATTAAATACACAACCAATTATTCCACATAATATAATAGCTACTCAAAATTTGAATGATATAGTTGTTGCACAGTATGTGCCCCTTAGATTGCCTACAAATACACATGAAATTCCCCAAGGATACCTCAAACACTTGCAAATATACAATAGGGAAGAGGAGAAAACTATTTAGGAGCATATTGCAATCATATTGAATTTTTTTATATAACATCATTGCTGAGGAGGAAGATGTATATATGAAATTTTTTGTGCAGTATTTAGAACGTGAAGTTCATACATGGTTTAGGAAACTAGTTGTTAAGTCAATCAATTCATGGGTTGTACTAGTTGATACATTTTTGAAACAATGGGAGAGTAAAAGGACCATTTATGCTATTGGACAAAGTTTAATTCAATCAAAATAAAAAATTGTGAAGTGGTTTTTGATTTGATCAAAAGATTCAATAAAATTTATAGTAAAAACCCTAATGAACTCAAGCCTTCTCCTGCAATAACTAAGGTTTCATTTGCAACAAATTTTGATTTTGAATTTTCTTTGATGCTTAGGGAAAGAAAGTATGATTATTTATCAAGGATGAAAAATGACACAATTAAGTTTAACTCAAATCTATCTTCCTTAGGCAAGTTGAGGCAAAGACAGAGCCTTTTAAAATAAGGAAAGGAAAACATGAAGCTAGATCTTCTAGTGTTGGAAAATTATTAGAAGAGAAAAAGATGGATGAAATGGCTCGGATGATTAGAAACCTAGGAAATAAAATGGCCAAAATTGAATTGGAGAATAAAAATAAGCCAAGGCATAATCTCGAATTAGAAAATAGAATTACAAATTAGTTTAGGAGACATGTACATGAACAAATATTGTAAAGAGAATGAATATATGTTGATGGCCAAGTTCAACCTCATTTGATGATGAAGATGACCAAAAATATGCTGTGAATTTTCTTGAAGTAAGCTCCAAAGTTGGATATGTTGAAACTAAAAGAAAAGAGATTCTAGATCTAGATGGGGAGGTTCATATTCAAGGTATGAGAAAATATTTGGATTCATGTTGTAAGGAATTTTCTGATTTTATGCGAAGATGAAATACACCAAAAATATGATTTAATATCTAAATATGAAAATAAATATCAGATTAAGTCTAATGATTATAATAAGAAGGTCAATGAGAAAAATAAAGGGAAAGTCCCAAAGAACATAGTGAAGCCTCTACAAGTAATCAACATGAGACATTACAACTACAACAATTTAATAATAAATAAAATGAGAATGAATATCAATTAAAATTGGAAAAGATCCTTGCAATGTTTAGCCTTGTCAAGGAGTTGAAGAAGCTTAAATACCAGTTGCACTTAGCGAACTTGCAAATAATCCTTTTTATCATAAATAAATGGAAATTTTTATGCAATTTCCTTAGATGAATCCATATCAAGATATGTTGAATTTGTAGGATGAAAAGCCTTTGGTTATGTTTGGGAAAGACGTAGAAGAAAGGAAAGTTTCAATGACTCCATTTTATGTTACCTCAAACATTTATGATTTCATGTTGCACAATTGTATGTTAGATTCTACAACATCATACAAACTAATGCTCAAGGTTAATGGAAGAAATGGGCCTTCATATTACAAAAACATATCATGATTTGTACTCTTTTGAGAAGATTCAAATGCAATGGGATAATCAAGGAATTAATAGTTTCTTTATCATAAATCCTTACCAAAAGTTTGGTAATGCACTATTGACACTATGATCAACAACCTCCAAAATTTTGCTTGCACTTGAATTTTGGAGCCTACTTGTGATCCTAGGATATGTTGTTCCTTGATTTTTCTCATGCACTTCATGGTCGGTTGATCCTTTGTTGAGATTCTCAGTGTCAGAGTCACTTTCTCACACATGTTTTGTTTGCGATGAATCTACAAACACACATATTTCTATGCAAGTTTATATGAGCATCGCACAACTCATGAAGGTAAGGCTTGCGCAATCACTAGTGACAGTGACTGCACAATCCATAAGAATAATGTATTGTGTAAAACATATTGATAGTCAACTCATACTCTCCATTGACAACCTTCCTCACTTTGATTGCAATTGTCCTTCTATTTCAGTAAGTATTTCCAACTGTTTCTTTTACGCACTTTTTCTTTCGTAAGTGTCACTTCCATGTTTATGAAGTTCACTTTTGCTTTTTTTTCACTTTGATAAGTGTCATTTTCGTGTTATCTTCACTCTACCATGTTTTTATTTCAATTTCATTTGAATTTTCAAGTGTAATTTCACTTTTATCTTACTTTCGCAAGCGTTGTCTTTTAGCATGGGAAGTGTCACACACTGTAAAAACATATTTGTGGTTGATTGCGATAGGAAAATTTGGTACCAATGGGTCCTATTTACCATGTATACATGTACTATACCCATTCCAAAAGGTGTATGCATTGTCGTACTAGTGTTGTCACTGTCGTCGCAAAGTATATCTTAAATTCCACAGCTAGTCGAAGGGAGTCAATTGTACATTTTTAAAAAGTAGTTCTGATGCATTCTCCTACACTAATGTGTCCTATTCATCATAATAAAATACATCAGAAATATTCCCCAAGTATTGAGAACTATTGTAAAGGTGTTGTCACTATTGTTGCAAAGTGTACCTTAAGTGTCACACTTGGAGGAAGTTGTTGTATTACTGTCACATTGAGGGGGTCATGTCATTCTTGTGTACTGAGTGTTCAATGTTGTATCATCAATTGTTTTGAGTGTGTGTGATCATTCATGAGTTCATTCCTAGTCTCACTTCTACCTCACTGATCCCACACTTATCCAAATCCTGAAAAGCTTTCTACCTGACCAACTTGACCCACCTCAACCTCCTTGAATTACGAATTGCACAGTAGAAAGGCTCGAGCTCCCACCCTTGCCTCTTAAAACTACACAATGCGTAGTTCCTACATCCAAGTACCATGCATTGTGCAATCATAGTGGTCAAGGATTTTCTCCCTTCGCTTAGAAACTACATAATCCTTCACCCCAGCTAGTCTCTTGCTACACATTGTCTAGTATCTCTCACCAAGTTGTCTCCTTGAGTCCTTGAACTACACATTTGCGCAATCCACTAATCAGTCTCCCTCTAGAATTGTAGATTTTGCAGTCTCAAGGCTAAAAAATCCATCCTTGACCTCCACAACTATGTATTTTACCCTTCTAATAATTCTTGTTCTATGCATTATTCAGTGGCAAGCCTCAAGTTGTCTCCCTCCCTCCTTGAGTTACGCAACCCTAGGCCTCTCTTTCTCTTGTACTACGCATTGGGAAACTTCAAGGCTTAAGACTACCTCACTGAGCTCCTCAACTACATAGTCTTCCTGCCTAGGCCTCTAGAACTGCACATTGAGTAGCCTCAAGCTTCAGTCTAGCACTCTTGACCCCTAGAACTTGACATTGTGCAATCCCTAAGTCTTCCTCCCTGTCCAGTGATCAATCCAAAGTCAACCAATAATTTTCATGAAGTGAAATAGACTAGGATATTTATGTATTGATGTCATCTTTTCATGAGTGGGTTTTAGTTGTAGATATTATATCTTGTCATGATAGGATGATGATGGAGGAAAATAAGAAGGAGACCATGCTAGAAGACACTTGTGAAGATGAAAATATAAGTTGATCATCAAGCAAGAAGATGAAGAGACACTAACTTATGATAGAAGATCAAAGATCAAGATCATATGAAGACTCAATATCAATCAATCCCTTGGAGGATGAAGATGAAGCACATGCAAGATCCATCATGAAGATGTCAAGGAACCAGAAAGAAGAGCATGTTGGAAATGCCACATCATCATGTGGTTCCATGTCATCATGGATAAGAGTCATCTCAAAAGTCACATGTGTCATAGTATCTTACCACATCATTTGTGGAATGAAATTTTGTAATTTCCCAAAATAAGAAAATATAAAATATGTTGAAGACCAAGGGTCCCACATGGAATTCAAAGAGTAACTATTGAGTTCTAAAGTCATATAGAAGCTCAAAGGTCATGTAAGAATTTAAAAAGTCATTGTAGAAGCTCAAGAGTCATGAGGGAGGTCAAGAGTCACATGGGAGGTGCAGAGTCACCTCATTTGTTATAAATACACCCTCATAAATCAAGCAAGAAGAATTTGGGGGCTTGAACTTCCCACCTTGGCTTCTCTACCATTTGCATAGGAGAGAATATCTTTCTTTGGAGAAGCAAGCAATGACTTAATGTTCTACTATCAGGGTTAGTGTGGCAAAATTGTACTTGTATATCTTTTCACTTCCACTTAATATATGAATCTAAATGAGGCAACAAATTTTCATGCATGTATTGTGAATATCATAGGAATATTCTTTAGATGTTTGCAGTATATGCTCCATTCATATGTACTAAGGAAATCAAGCTATTTTGGTGGCTTTGGTACTTATCTTGTTGAAGGTGTGTTGTATTTGGTTTTATGATCATGGTTGTATTTGTGAACTAATTTTTAGGTTAACTAACGATACTTGTATGCTCTTGTGTGATTATTTTAGGATAATACTATTACTTTTCTTGTAGAGGCTCACTCTCTTTCTCCTTGATGTGAAAGAAACTTATATACATTTCAATTGTATGCCTCACGGTGTTGAGTCACTTGCTTGCTTCAAATAATGTTTGTATAACCTCTAATGTTAATAATCGCAGCCAAGGAAAATCCCCAAGAGTAATGGAAACCAACCATATTTCTGGTTGGGGATCGTACTCCAAACAATGTGAGGTCTAATTTCACATTGGGGAGACCCCCTTGGTTTACGGATTTCCAACATTGTCAACATGGACATAGTAGTGGCTAAATATTGAAGAGTGTAATTATTCTCTTATAGTGGCTGCAAAAAATGTTATATGGATAATGTATTTTGATGGTGCTTCTTCCAAGGAGGGATTAAGAGAAAGTGTAGTACTACTACCTCCTGGAGGAAAAAAAGAAAAACTGTTATTTTCTAAATCATAATTTGACACCACTAAAAAAAAAAAAAAATGTTATCTCTTAAATCATAATTTTACACCAGTAATAACATAAAAATATTAGCCATTACTCCTAGATTTAGAATTAGAGAGGAAAATGAAAATCCTAAATTTATCTATGTTGTTTTGAGGTTTAGAGTTGGTTGTGAAATATATGAGAATTTTGTTCCATATGTTGGGATGGGGTCCCTAGGGTCAATTTTGGGTTACTTTAATCCTTTTTAAAGTAGAATTTTGTAAAGAACGTAAAGTCTCCACAAAATGTGGAAGCAGAGCACACATCTAAGTAAAATTCAAAGGGGATTTATCCCCTTGTATGGGTAAGTGATAGGATGGTTTTAAGACTCACTCATAGGTCGCGGGCCATGGTATTGTAATAGAAAGGTTATAAATACTTGAGTCATAGAGAGTCTAGGATAGTAAATTTTGGAAGGACAAGTGTAAGAGCAAGTGATAAGGCAAGAAATCTCTCTTTTCATGTACTTAGGTGAAAGGGGAAGGCTTCTACAACTGATTGTGCAGAGACCTTGGCAAGTTCGCAGCTGAGTGCGCAGGCCCCTGCAGCTGGGTGCACAAGGAAGAAGAGTTTGTAATTTGAATGTTGAATCTAATAAACACTGTTTTGGACCGAATCTATTGCATCTGTGCCTTTTTCTTACTTCTGTTTAAGTTTATGCATCGTTGCTTAATGATCTATTTTCTATGAAATAAAGTGTATTCTCTGCGCGAATCTGTTAAATAGTTAATATCTATGCATGAAAAATATAATAAATTGTTTTCGTGAAGATAGTAATTAGTTCTGTTATGATAACTATTTGAATCGGGTGGATCTGTGTGAAGGTAGACCTAGGCTTACTCGTTACCATGCGAAAGTTGTGAATCTACCTCCTTTATGTTTGATAAGTATGATCACATCCCTTTACGAAGACCTGGAAGTCAATAGAATAGAGTTGCAGTAGCAAAGAAAACAAAGGTATAAATATGCGCGAAGGCAGATCTTAGCTATAAGGTCTTCAAAATACACATCACACCGTCTCTGGATGTAGAAACTTGATTCTAGCATCCCCCAATATTGCTTCGGGTGAGACTGCAGCCTGCACTATGCAGGTTGTTGCCGAAAGGGCCAGCAGTGAGGGTTTCTTTGGTTGGCATGAATAACTCTGAACCTGGGTCAGGCCCCCTTAAGCCAACAAATGGATCCATTGCCAAGACTAGGATGTATCTAAGAGATGTGTTGTTGAATAAGTGGTTCCCAACGAAGAAAGAGATTGAGAAGTGGGTTGACTTAAATGTCCACACATTTGTGGCTCAAGAGAACAAAAAACCTAAATTTTCCAAAGAGAAGTGGTTACAAAGATATTTGTACACAGACGATACCGACGTGTTCTTTTGTTTCTTCCCTGACAAACTACACGAGTGGTTGTCTAGATTGGCTAATAGTCAAGGGATGTGGAGGCTTGACGACCCTATAGTGTGGAATCTAGAACTAGTGCGACATCTGGAAGCATCAGAAAGAAATATCATGCAAGCCATAGATCATTGCATTGATCACACACTTAGAAGTTTTGTGACTGATTTCGCGATCGATAGAAATATCAACTATAATGAAGTAGAGCATAATCTCTTCAAGGGACCATGAGGTAAGTATTTGAAATCATTGAAGACTTGGATTAAAATGTTGTTATGTGAAAAGAGGGTTATGTAGTTACCTTGATGTTTGGGGATACGCGAAGTGGGAAAGTATTTAGAAGAAATGAAGGATCGAGCTCAGAGTATAGTATGTTCATTGAACCCCCTGTAAGTGACGATGAAGGGACGGTGCTAACTACACCATGAACTGTAGTATAGTTGATTAAGCAAGGTCTCCTGAGCATACCTCATCCATCCACTCCACCTCCACCTCCACCTCCACCTCCACCTCCACTTCCACCATTCAACATGGCGAACGTGATGAAGATGCTGATTTTTAAAGGGGTAGGAAGTGAAGACCTTGAACAATTATGGTTTGTTGCGGGAGCTATATGGATGGAACTACAGATTAAGGATGATAACATCAAGAAAGAGTAGTTGGTCACAGCCTCATAGGACCGAGCATTGACACAGTACATAAAGTACTGCACTAATAGCTCCAACGTGACGTTGGCAGAGACCCAACAAGATCTGAACAAGGAGTTTATGAAGCCTAAGTTAGAGGCACAATCAGTGACTAAGTTTAAATAAATTCATCAAAAGATAGATGAGACACCCTGGGATTTAGATCAAAGGTTGAAATTCCTGATCAGGCAAGCCAATATGGTGATTACAGATTCCC
Organism: Pinus taeda; assembly: GCA_000404065.3. NCBI lineage: Eukaryota > Viridiplantae > Streptophyta > Pinopsida > Pinales > Pinaceae > Pinus > Pinus taeda. The sequence goes on along the minus strand of APFE030061012.1, from coordinate 485,771 downwards.
AACACCGAGACTAGTATATCACATTGCTCCTACCACACTTAAGATTGCCACTGTCACAACAAAAGATAGCAATAAAAGCATAATCCTTAGAAATCGCGATGAGGCTAGAAGCCTCACCTATACAAGATAAAAACGTTGGAGTGCAAAAGATTCACTCACAGTTGGAAAGCCTATGCTTGGATTTGTAGAGCCTAAAGAAAGGAAAGGATGCCCAGTTGGAGGTGTGCGCTGAAGTCTAGTGCTTGAAATGCAAGGGTCATGGGCACGATAAGGACCATTGCGCAGTTTATAAGAACTATATTATTGGGGGAGGGCATGTTCCCTTGAAATCAGAGAATATCGTTGGGCCAAGTACGGGAGCTGCGCCATGGTGCGCTATCTGTCAGGTTATAGTACATCATATGACTAATCATTTCCATTTACTACAGAATTTTGTACATACCCCTCAACAATTGTTTTGCAATTTCTGTAAATATGTAGGTCATGACAAATGCCATTGTAGGAGTTCTGGGTTTATGATGGATAGAACCCCTACCTATCGAATGCAAGAAGAAACCCAACCTTAGGATCAGGGCATAGGAGTAGTGTGTGGAGGATTCTAAGTCCAAGGATGAGGACGAGGGGCAGAGATGGTAGAGGATGGGGGTATAATTGTGGCAAAGTAGGACACTTTGAGCAAGATTTCCCAAACCCCATGCATCTGTCATGTCACTATTGCAGACAGTTTGACTATGTGATAGAGGAATGTTCAATCCTTATGGAAAAAATTTAGGAAAAGAAGACACGACCTCAACAACCTAAACAAAACATCCAGATGATGAGGGTGGAGCCCTGCAAAGAAAAGCAAAGCATAAATATATTAACAAGAAGTGGTATGGCCACTGGTGCATGCATGCTAGATGACTTTGAGGTCATTGAAATAGTGGATGATAGTAACCCGTACCAAACGCTACTGGGAATTGACTGGGATTTTGATATGGATGCCAAAGTCAACTTAAAGAAGTGGAAAATGACATTTGAAAGGAAGTCGCTCAGGGTTGTAGTGCCTCTAGACCCTGCTGAGGGAGCACGTTATACTGAACCTGTTCACGACTTTGTGGAATATGATGATGATCTGGATTAGATATACAAGATCACAGTGTGAAACGATGATTGGATAAATCCTAGAGCTGATGGATGAATTGTGTGGGACAAGGATAGATCTTGCACCTCATATTCAAATGAAGAGCTTGAACACTGGCAGAATCGATTGCATGAAGTATCTACATTGCATTGCAATATGATGATTAAATCACTACGGTGTGTCTCAATTGAGGTAAGGAATCTTCCACATTATGATGGTTTAACTGATGTGGATCTATTTTTAGATGAATTTGAAAAGGAAGTACCTGAAGAACATCGCTTCCAAGCATTGGAGTTGTCATTGCGTGCTACGCCTGCCCGTTAGTGGGGTACACATAAGGAGAGTTTCGTTGGATAGAAGGAATACAAAAGAATGCTGAGATTAAGGTTTGGTATGCTAATACTCAGATAACAAAAAGTATAGTGGGAAGGAAGATCCACATGATCATTTGAAACAATGGACTAAGGCTTGGGGAACAGAGCCACAACTAGAATGGGTGCACATTTTTTGTCATAGCTTAGATATAATCCCAATAACCAGATATTTGGAAACAAAGGTTTTCCATGGGACAGTTGAATGATATATCTTAAGAGAGAGTTTCTTATTGACTTTCAACTTTGAGGATGGGTTTGAATGCATTGATGAAGCACTCCAGGAGATAAAAGCAGCTATATTCAGAACGCCTAAGGAACCAGTATAATGGGCTCAACTAGATTGAAGTACACAGTTGCGCCATGAGTTGGAATGTTACAATGTGACTGTTGAAGAGGAAAAACAAAACCCTTAAAATATTAACATACTAGAGACAGAAGGAAAATGTGAAAGTGAAGGAACGAAAGCTGAGAACCCATATATATCAGAGCCTTTTAAAACTAGACAAGTAAACATTGGATTGGAAGAAAATCCTATGCTCGCAAAGATAGGAGACTATTAAGATGAAGATACAATTGATAAGGTGCCTGAACTGTTGTGTGAATACTAGGATCTATTGCTAACAAGGTTCTCAGATATGAAGGGGATCGTAGGATATTTAGGTGTAATTAAATTCGCTTTGAAACCTGACGCAAAGCTCGTCAAGTAGAGACCTTACCTGCTCAATCCAAAGTATAAAGAAAAGGTGTGCCAAGAGCTTGATAAGATGTTGAATGCTAGTATTATTGAACTGGTAGGGGAATCCGATTGGGTGATCCCAATGGTGGTCCAAGAGAAGAAACCAAAAGGTGAAATCAGGATATGCGTGGATCTGAGAAAGCTAAATGATGCATGCATGCACGACCGGTTTCCAAAACCATTTACAGATTAAGTATTAGAGAATTTTGGGGGATAGGAGGCTTATTCATTTAGTGATGGATTTTAGGGATACTGTGAAATAAAGATCGCGCCAAAAGATCGAAGCAAGGAAAACTTCGTGATGGAGTGGGGTTTCTTTCAGTATACAGTAATGGATTTGGATTAAATAACATGGCTGCAATCTCCTCCCAGGTAGTAATCATAGAGTTCAAGGAGTTTATTCATAAATTATTGGAAGTATATTTTGATGATTAGATTGTCTTTGGGCTAGTGAAATGCAATGTTGCAAGTCTATGCCTTATGCTGGATACATGTCAAAGGTATCAGATTGTGTTGAATTTTAAGAATTACATATTCTGTGTTCCCTTCGTAATTTTGCTCGGCCATGTCATATGTAAGCAGGGATTGATGGTGGACCCTGCGAAGATCATTGTGATTGTGAATTTGGAAGCTCCTAGGAATGTAAAACAATTGTGTGTGACATTGGGACACAATAGGTATTATAGGAATTTTATCAAGGCGTATGCTCACATAACCGTGTTGATGGAAAAATTATTGAAGAAAGATGTGATTTTTTTTTGGGATGAAGAATGTCAGCGCAGTCTAGATGTATTGAAGGAAAAGATGGTGACTGTGTTGATCTTGGTATTCCTAGACTAGAAGAAACAATTCCATGTGCATGTAGATTCATCTTGCATTGCACTCGGTGTGGTATTAACACAGGCAGGAGAAGGAGAAATTGATCATCCGATATCCTTTGAAAGTATAAAGTTATCAAAGGCTGAAAAAAATTATTTCACTACGGAGCGCGAAGGGCTGGCGATGGTCTAGATGCTGCAAAAGTTTTGGCATTATTTGTTGGGTGCACATTATAAAATGTATACAGATCACTCCACGTTGAAGTACTTGGTCAATAAACCTGTGTTGGGGTGGGGGGGGGGGGGGGGATTTTCCAATGGTTTCTATTGTTTCAAGAATATGACTTTGAAGTAATTGTGACGCCTGGAAGGCTGAATTCAGGACTAGACCACTTGTCAAGGATTCAAAATGGGCAAACAACTAAATAGTTTGGAGGATGGGTTGCTAGATGCGCAGCTCTTTGCTATGTGCATTGCGGATAGCAATTTTACTGATATCATTCAGTTTTTAAACATGAGTACAACTTCGGAAGGGTATTCCACTTAGCAAAAGAAAGAATTAGTGGCCTGCTCTATAGATTTTTCAGTGATTCCGGGTCACTTGTATAAGATGGGAACATATGAAATACTACAAAGGTATGTTCCAGAGTTTGAACATGCTAGTATCCTCCCCAGAGCACATGGAGGAGTGGAAGGAGGATATTACGTAGGAAAAGTGACTGCGTAGAAGATTTTGTGTGCTAGGTTATGGTGGCCAACATTACATAAGGGTTCTAAGGCGTACTGCAAGGTGTACGATGCTTTCCAAAGGATAGGAAAGCCTTTGCGAAGAGATGAATTTCCTTTAAATCCTTAGGTTTCGTTGCAGGTATTTGATAAGTGGGATATTGATTTCATAGGCCCAATCCAATCACCAGGAAAGAAGACAGGTGTGTGGTATATTACTATTGCAACAAAGTATTTAACCAGATGGGTGGAAGCGCAGCCAGTGAAGGATTGTATAGCTGCCATTGTTGTGAAGTTTTTATTTGAATATGACTTAACATGGTTTGGATGCCCTAAGGTGTTGATGAGTGATCGAGGTACACATTTCTTGAATGAAACAATCAACACGATACTTCAATAATTTTAGGTGTATCATCAAAAGAGTACACCCTATCAGCCACAAGTGAATGGAATGGTGGAATCATTTAACGAAACCTTGGAGAATGTGTTGACAAAGGTCTTCAATGCATAGAGGAATGACTGGGATATGCATGTACTAGAAGTACTATGGGCATATAGTACGACCTGCAAGAAGTTGAAAAACCAAGCACCTTTTAGATTGGTCTACGAGATTGAAGCGGTGATTCCTATGGAGTACATTATGATAACTCTACGTACTGAAGCTTTCACAGAGATGGTGGATCACGAGACCTTGGAGGAATGGATCACGAAACTAATTGAGTTGGAAGAGGACCACTTTCTTGTGTGATTTCACCAGCAAGTGCAAAAGGAACATGAGAAAGCATGGCATGATAGACATATTAAGCTATGCACATTCAAGGTGGATGATTTAGTGTTTCTATATGACATAAAGTTCACAAAGTTTACAAGGAAATTTCAAATGCACTGATTAGGGACATATGTTGTTAAGGAGATCACATATGGTGGCGTAGTTCATCTCGCGAAGATAAATGGAGAATTATTCCCTGGAAGAGTGAATGGAAGTATATTGAAGTTGTATACAAGGGATCTTACCCCTGTGCAATGACTACATGGTAGCAGGATAGTCTTAGTAATCAAGGCAGCTTCAAGGGATTGTGGGACCATAAACTACACTACCTGCAGAAAAGAAAAACAAAGTAAGGAGGTTGTGTGACAAAAGAAACAAGTGCGCCAGGAGGAGCTGCACATGGAGGGTCGCACCATGAAGGATGGTGTTGCACATTCAGGTCCAAAAGTAGTCGTTGAAGTCATTGTTCATGATTAGATAGTGAAAATCCCATTAGGAGGAGTGGGTAGGCAACATTTATGGTGAAAATATTTGGAGATTTGTCACCAATGATGCATTTATGATAAGAAAATGGAGGGAACGGTTAGATTTGAATTTGAAAATTCCTATAAATATGGTATGTTGGTCTGCAGAGAAACACTTTGCATTCTGATGATTTTTTGTGAGCCCTATTGTTTTAATTCTATGAAGCGCAAATACTGGGAAGAACTCCTTTCACGACCTCCATTTGAAAATGTATCTACAATGACCTGTGAACTTATTTTTGAACAACTAACTGCAACGAATCCCGTAGAGATTGCTAGATCTGAAGTCACTGTCTCCAACATGTCAGTCCTTGAAATTGCGAGCATGCAAGCTATGCCCTCAGTGCCTACGACACCAAGGTCGCCCAAGCCAAAGAAATTGGCTACTAAGGAGAATCAAAAGAAACCTGTATCGGTGAGGCAGACACCAAGGAAGATTCCATAGGTTTGGTAAAAGAAGAAGAAGGATAAGGAAAAGTAGCCGCATGAACCAGTGGACTTGGAGGTAGAAGAACTTTGCGATGGTGTTGAGGAGTTGGATGTGGAGTAGGGCGAGCCTGTCACAAGGCTTCTAGCATATATCCCTTCGAGGAAAGGGAAAGAAAAGGTGTCCAAGGACCCAAGTTTAAGTAAATTTATGGTCTCTACGCCACTGTTACCAGAAGTGGTGGTTTTGGAAGGCGTGGTCTTAGCGCACATCCCAGTATTAAAGATGGAGGATAGGGATCTCGCCGACCACAAAAATTTCCTTCACCTAGCTACCAATAAGTACATGACAATGATCTACTATGAAGAAACTGGGGTCACACCGTTGGAATCTATGAAATGGGTCAAAGGCATTGAGTAGGCCGGATTACTAAATATGCTATGTGTACCACACTTCCATGGGTCAATTATCAACATTGTTTGCGTGTGCCAACTACTCGCGTTGGCGCATGATGGGTGATTATGGCTTGATGAACCCATCGCTATAACTGATATGCTCATTCATCGAATTACAAAGCTTCCTTATAAAGGGGAAAACCCTGCCAAGGAGTTTGGAGGAAAAACCAAAGAAAAGGAGCTATCGGATAAAATGAAGATTGAGTTTGGGCTAATAAAAAAGTCATGTGGATATTCTATCTACTCAATTCAAGACTAAGCGGTGCATTTTTATACCCAAATTCTAGCTGGGGAGATAATGAGGAAATTTCGCGCAGAAAAAAGTTCCAGCGCTAGTAGTGTCGTTGGTTTCACAGTGCACGAAGGGGGTGTAGTACAATTGGGCACAATACCTATGTAAATAATTCTTGGAAAATTTCCACAAAGCACAGGAAGACAGCAAGGCATTTCACTATGTTTGGCTCCTATTGCTAATTTTATTAGTTTCATGACGACTGCTAGAGGATAGTCAATTTCCTCCACATGATGAAGACTTACCATAGGTAGCGAAGTTCACTTTGTTGTGGGCGACGAAGGATCCAAAGAGGATCATGAAATCCAACGTCTTTTGGATCTTGGTCAAAATGGACCTCCGCATAGTAATAAGTCAGTGGCCAAGGTTGTATCCAACATTGTTTGAGCAGTTGAGGACCTTCATGGAGTTTAAGGCCGACTTCCATAATGTCTCTATCTGGGCGAGGTGAGATCCTAAGCAGATTTGGCACAAGTTTCCATATCTAGTATCAGAGACAGACATGCAGGAAATTGTGGGGAGTTGGCCAATAGAGTGGCAAGAACCCACAAAATTTGGCGCAGGTACCAGTTAGGGTGGAGAAATCTCTGTTGCACATAAACAAAAATAAGCAGCACAGGCAACGGTGAAGGTATTGGTCGAGAAAAGGAAGAAAGAAGTTGATGCTAAGGTAACTACTGAATAAGAACATACTATGAAAGAGTACATTGGCCAGAAAGACACAGTGGAAGTCGAGGAATCGACTTCCCAGCATACTGATGTGCAGGAGAAGTCAGAGCAGGAAGGAGGTGGGAGTGACGTGCAGAGCACTCCTTTTAGGTTATCGAAACAACAAAAGGAAACAACTCCCAGGCCAAGAAAAAAGCAAAATTCTGATAAACAGACACATCTAGACCACATGGTCCTGACTGATGGTGACTTAGATGAGATCATGGGTAAGGTTTGTGATACAACAACCAAGCTCTGGACACAATTTGAACAACTATACATGCAGATGCTAGGGAACGTCCAGAAGGATATGTGCGAGCTATAGATCCAAACAGGTAGGATTCAAGCTAGCAGGCTACAAGCAAGCCTGACACAAGTGAGTGAGAGCATGTTAGAAACATAAAGGACTCTGGACCTCAGAGTCATCTCCTAACCAGAAGGATCAGTTCACGTAGAAGCAGAGGAAGACTGCACTTAACTAGGAAAGCTCAAAGGCATGGGGGTGAACTTAGCCGCACTACCACTTTAGGTCATCCATGTGTTTCATCAAGGTGTCTCGGACAAGCTTCGAATCAGAGAACAATGTGCCCTAATAGTGATCAATGAGTTTAAATTGAACAAAAAGAAGATATTCACTGAGAAGGCTCAAATCCCGAAAGAAAAGAAAGAATTATAAGCACAAAGTAAGAGCCTAGAAACAACTATAACACAGGCATGCAATTTAGTCTTAGAGTTACATATTTCGGTAGAATCCGTAGCTACAACAAAGGTTAGGAAATTGGCTACTGCAGTTTGTGAATCAAAAGATGAGATAGGCATAGTCACGTTTGATTTCCAGATGAAGATATCAAAATTATAGTTGAAGCTACAACCGACTACTCCACCTAAGATCAGGGAGCAGCACGACGCAACCATCAAGTAGCACATGGCTACTATGGAGAAAGTAGCCAAAGGCTACGACTTCCTTTTTAACCACACCGTGGAGTTATGGGACACTTTGTAGGAGGACCCAAACCTATAGAGATTAAGTATAGAAATCAGAGAGGCCCAACAAAAATATGGTGAGATCAGGGCAATTGCGTGCACATTAGTGCCAGTCCAACACTTCACGCACCTACCAGAAGGGAAGCTGCTAAAGGCACAACTTTAGGAATTGCAACAAAAAGAATCAGTGTTAAATGCTCAAATTCAACCTTGGACAAAGGACTCCATCTATATTTCTCAGACTATTCAGGAGAAAATAAAATCTCTACAACAAACTCATAAGACCATGCGGCTTGTGGTAGAGGGACCAACAATAGAAAAGTTGGTCGAAGAGGTGAAGCAAGCTGCGGTATAAGGCAACACAGAGCTGGAATCATTCAAGTAAGATTCCAGTGAGCTTCGTCACAAAATAGAGAAGCTAACTGAGTGACTCAAGGGAGAGTCACCATATTATGGTGGGGGCCTATTGGGATAGGGTCCCTAAGGTCAATTTTGGGTTAGTTTAATCAAATTCTGAGTAGAATTTTGTAAATAATGTAAAGTCTTTGCGAAATGTGGAAGTAGAGTGCATAGCTAAGTAAGAGTCAAAGGGACCTTAGCCTCTTGTATGGGTAAGTGATAGGATGGTTTTGAGATTCACCCATAGGCTGCGAGCCATGGTATTGTAATAAAAAAGATATAAATACTTGAGTCATAGCGAGTCTAGGATAATAACTTTTGGGAGAAGAAAAAGTGCAAGGGCAAGTGCTAAGGTAGGAAACCTATATTTTCCTATACTTAGGTGAAAGGGGAAGGTTCCTATAGCTGAGTGTGTGGAGATCTTGGCAAGTCTACAGCTGAGTGCGCAGGGCCCTGCAGCTGGGTGTGCAGGGCAGAAGAGTATGTAAATTGAATGTTGAATCTAATAAACATTGTTTTGGACCGAATCTACTGCATATGTTCCTTGTTCTTACTTATGTTTAAGTTTATGCATCATCGTTTAATGATCTATTTTCTATGAAATAAAGTGTATTCTCTGTGCAAATATGTTGAATAGTTAATATCTATGCATGAAAAATATAATAAATTATTTTTGCGAAGATAGTAACTAGTTCTGTTATGATAACTATTCGAATTGGGTGGATCTGTGCGAAGGCATATCTAGGGTTACTCGTTATCGGGTGGAAGTTATGAATCTGCCTCCTTTATGTCTGATAAATACGATCACATCCCTTCGTGAAGACTTGGAGGTCAATAGAATAGATTCACAGTAACGGACAAATGGAAGTTATAGATCTGTGTGAAGGAAGATCTGAGGTATAAGGACTTCAGAATACACATCACATGGTCTCTGGATGTAGAAATATGGTTCTAGCATCCCCCAATACTACTTCAGGTGAGGCTACAGCTTGTGTTATGCGGGTTTTTGCTGAAAGTATCAACAGTTAGGGTTTTGTTGGTTGGCGCAAATAACTCTAAACCTAGGTCAGGCCTCCTTAAGCCAACACCATAAAAAGCATCTCAGGTCGAGAACCTATTGTAATGAAGTATGTATGTTATTGAAAATTTCTTCCAATCATTTAACATTAATATAACGCCTCATGAATATAATCAGGTAGATTTGTTGGCTTGTGAAGCAAGTATCTTCAAGCCCCTTGTTAGCTCCTAGATCAGGTATGAATTTGAAGTTTGTTATAGAACATATATTCCTAACAATGTAAAACATTAGCAAGTGTCCAAAGATGATTAATAGATAAAGCAATTTCTAGAGTTTATTAATGAGTTGTTAGCTTATCATATAAAACAATGTTTAGAAGAAGAAGGGGAGATTGAAGTGGTTGATCTAGAACTAGAGTCGAAAGATTCCATTGCTAATCTGTTGATAGTGATGGACCTGACAACATGTTAGGGGATGTCCCCGGTAAGAAGTCCCAATTAGACCTTAGACCATTTGGTGTAGAAATCCCAGTAGTGGGTTATATGGTATTGCCTTGACCACGGTTGCACGCAGAGGTAAGTAAGATTTCCTTGTTGGTAGCAAGGGTTTGACATGCGCAGCAAGCCAAGGAAGGTGCATGAATGGTTCTAACACACGAAAGGTGGAATGAGTGCATCCATTGGATACTTGTGTAAACGCACATCTTGGAAGGGAACACACAAGCAAATATGCATCACAAACTGGAAGGCAGGCGAACCAACAATCCAAAGTGATGGTTAAACCAATAGCACATCTTAGTAAGATTCATACATACATATACATAAATAGTCTATACATACATGCATAAACAAATAGATACATATATCATTAGAGTAACCAAGTTAATTCAAATACAATAACAACATATGCATGAAACTTTTTGGCTATGTTATATTAAGAAGTAAAAATTTCGCTCATATAGTACAACCATGACCAACCATTAGTCCTGATAACATAACGTTACAGTCACTGGCACCTACTCCTCCAAAGAGATGTACTAGCTATACATTATGGAGAAGCCAAGGCTCATTTCAATACTCTCCAAGCTTTCTCTAAGATACTCCTATCAGAAGCTTCACTGCCCAAAATCCCTTACAATGAGTTATGAGGTTCTATAAATAGAAAAGGGTAGGGTGACCCTTGACATTCCCCTTTGTGACTCTTCACCTACCCTCATGACTCTTCAACTACTACATGGCTGTTACATTCGACCATTGACACTTGGTCTTTCACTTTTACAAGATGTTACGTTACAATCTATGCATGCACCCATGTGAGACTAAATAGGCTTGAGCAAGCCATGCAAAATACCAACTCTTCGACATCATCGTGAAGATCGATGGTGGCGAACTGATGCAAAGCTTGGTAGACTGTGATGGTGTTTGCATGCTCAATGGTGATATCTCGTTGAAAGTGAACTCTTGCCACTTTGCATCTAGGCACACTGATCTAGCACCTATCTCAACTCGTTTGCTAACATGCGCATCATGGTCTTGAGTGTAGTCATACCAGCAACATACTTATTCATAGTGTTTACGTTGATTCTGAAGTCTGTGTTGTTGGCTACATGCATCAACTCATCGAAGTACATGTCCATATTTGCTCGGACTTGGTTATTTGACTTTGTTTCGGTGAGCATACCAATAGATGGGATCACGTGCACACACACAATGATATCCAAACTACTGAACACCCATGCATGTGAAGCCCGTAAATTAGTGATGAGCTGCGGTAGTTCCTCATAGTTCTGGATCTAAATCTAAATGCGTGCCTTCAACTCTACCACCTTGGGCTTCATCATATTTGGAAAATACAATGGGGCTCCTTTGTATCTCATTTTCCATGTATGCATGTGGTCAACATCAGTGTGCAGATTTGGCAAGATGTGTGCTCTCCTAGCCCAGCGCTACTTCCAACCATTAAGATGGACAACTACCTTATGCACGATGCTGAATCTAGAATACAACATCCACGTGACTGTTTTGAGGGATGATACTTCATCCAATATCGCTCTCTTCAACTTTGCTATGACAGTTGATGTAATATGTTCTCCTTCCTTATTGGTCACTTGTAATTTCTTAGCCATTCGGTTGTTCTCTGCTATCAAGAATTAGAGACTTGAGCTGGTGGCTTTAGCATATGATCTGGTAGTGTCAGCTAATGTTGTTGGATGCTTGTGCACATCAGATACGATCACTCATTCTGCAAACTGCGTAGGATATGTGTGGACATCAAGAGTAGGAACTTTACGTGATTGCACAACTCTATGTTACGACTCGTCGAAAGATATGTTGTGCATCTCCACATTCAAATTGTCTTCAAGGATCTCTATGTCTCCCTGATCGCTTGGTATTTGCTATACTTCCAGATCCTATGAAGCCGATGGGGTGATGTCTCGGTTATGAGGCGTGATGTTTGTATCTTGATCTAACTCTGGTTGCACCACATATGTATCCATTTGCTCTAGCATCTGTTCAATCTCTTGAGCTAGATCCTGCTCTTGTGACTCTTCACCTTGTCTTCTTTGTGCCAGCTACTCGAATGAGTCTATAATAAGTATGGGCATAGTTTTGTCAATCTGTGGATGTTGCACCTCCTGATGTGTATGTCCCTACTGCAATTCCTTCTCTTTTCTACATAACTCCTATTCTTCTTAGAGTTGTTGCTTCAACTCTTGCAACTCCTTTTATGCTTCCTACATCCTCTATTTATCTCTTTGACTTTGTGCATTCCTCTTTTCGCATTGTTGCCTATTAGCCTTAGTCTCCAAAGCTGATTTCATCATGTGTAGGTATGTTACCCTCTGCTACTACTGATGATGGTGCTCTCTTAGATGTTGCTTCACGTCGCTTTTCTAACCATTCCACAACTATACCGACTGGTTCATTGAGCCTGGATAATTTGTGGCAATATCTCCATGGGTATTCCTCAACCCAATTATATGCCCCATGTATCCACGGGAATTTCACTCTCACACAATGGTCTGTTACAAAGCAATGCTATTCATACAGATTGAAAATTCTGGTGTCGAAAGTAAATCTTTAGAAATCCCTCAGCATCAACATTCTTGAGATTATGTATCTTATATAACCCAATCCACAAAGGAAGAGCAGGCCAATGTGCCTTCTTCTTCCTATGCAGTCTAATTGACAACCCTGTCGAGATGTGATATGAAACTTCTTGCAGTCTGAGATTGTCTGTGGCAAACTTCAGTAAAATATGCTGAGGCTTCTTTACATTGTACATGTGTATGAAGGTGCAATGGGATGAGGCATACCAATTTTCTATGTTTATTAATGCCTCCATTGTTGCCTGCGACATGAAAGGTGGATCCTACTAAAATATCATTTTTTACACCAGGGTGACAAAGTGTTTTGAGAACTGTACGATGACTCTACAGAAGTTGCATTCGGAGAACAATCTGTAGTAAGTGTGCATAGTGGTTTCTGAAGGTGTCCATGCCCACTTCAAGCCTGGGAACTGTTGATGGGCACAAATTGCATCCAATATGTATGTAGATATGTATATCTGTGCTTCCTGACCTTTGGGTGGATGTCGGTCTCCTGTCACTTGTTCCTTCAACCTGAGAGCCAACATGTCAGACGAGTTGCATGGCCTTCCTTCACTAGCCAGTTGGTCCAACGCATTCAAACAACTCTGCGGGAAGGTCTTTGTGCTCTCTTGGTCATATAAGCAACATGCAAAGATGACTAAATAATGATATTCCTTCTGTAGTATCTTCATCTTGTAAACTAGGTTGGGTGTTTTCCTGAACTTGGTTGGCTCTTTCACCCAAATTTTCAATATATCTCTAGAGTTTATGTTGTTGCATGTGCTGAAGGGTTTCTCCATTGTGATCAATAGTTGCAGCAAGTGATACATCTCGTAATAATACTTTTCCCTGAAGGTAGAAAGATCTTTCCCGCTGATACTGCTCAACATCATCATCTCAGGATCAATGTGTGAGACAATCCAATGTATCATGTTCGCATGGAAACACGGTATACCTACATGCATTCAGGTACAAGCTAGACTTGTGGATTTTTACATAGACACTATAGTCTTCCAGATCTTCCTCAAATGTGCCTGAGAATGTATTGTTGATGTCCTACCATTTCAAGTTGATGTATCTATCTATGAGTATCTTGGCGTCTTCGTAAATGGGCAGGCCCATAGACACTTGTTCAACTGCATCTCCAATTTCACTTCCAACGATTTCCTTTGAACCTGCTCTCTTGGAGGCTATTATACCTACAATTTTGAGGGATAGACAAATGCCTGTTATACCTAGAGACTTAGTGACACTCATGGAAATCAATCTACCAGTTAAAAACCAAGACAAATTTGAGGACTGACATGCAACATACCTGGATGACTGGCAATAAAGATTGCCCAATTTTCACCAAGAAGCTAGGAGACTGACTACCAAAATTGCGCAAGGCACAGACTGGGTTGTCAAGAGGCTGACTAGCTACTAGAACTATGCAATGCATAATCCATCCTACCAGCTCAGGACTAAAACTATGTAATGCGCAATTTTAGTCAGTCAGGACATGCATGCCCAGAGACTACATTGCACAACTTTCTGGGTTAGTGGGACACTGCCTCCCAGAATCGCATAATGCAAGCATGGAGGTCAGTGTTGGCCAGGCTTGCACAATTTCCAAAGGGAAGGCAGAGCCTTCACTTCCATAAATGTGCATTTCTGTATGGGTGAAGCAAGGTTCGGGCCAAGGAAGCCCAGACCCACCGACGGGTGACTGAAAACATGAAGGGGTTTGAATGCATAGCGAGACCGAATGTAAGCAAGAGTGAATGATCATGCATGAAAATAGTAAATGTAGGATTCAAAAAATTGGAAAACATGCATATGTGTGAAACGAGTCGCCACAATGATGACCGCTAGTGAAAAAATAGTTTCATGCATGCGACAACAGTGAGATGAAAACAAAAACTAAAACAGTGCTTCTACAACCTAATATACATTAAAATGACAGTAGGCATTCAACAAAACCAAGCAAACAACATTCGCACAAAGAGAAATATGCAAAGAGACATAAAAGCAACAAATGACATGGAAAGAAAAATTACCCGGAAATACCTGAGTCGAATGTGCCGAAGACTCCTAGATGTTTTGTGGGATGTTAGAGTTCCAAGATCGATGTGAGGAATGAGCTCTACAAATTTGAATAAACAAGTTTGAGGCTTATGATTTGCATGCCACAAATATGGGAAAAAGCGACACTTGCAGGTAAGTTTCCAAAACAATTTTTGCACGTAACCTGCAACTGCTAAAAATAGATCCCTAAAATTTAGGGGTGTTTTTTGCATGTTTCTTTTGTTATTTCAGGAAAAAGCAACCCATGCATGCAAATAAAGAATGCTTAGTCCTAGAGGGAATTGATCAACCTGAAGGCACATGCAATAGTATACAAGCCTGGGAAAGGGATTTGCACAGTTTTTTGGGCTGAGCAAGGTTGGTTGTCCCTCAGACAAAGCACAATTTCTGGGGTCAGCAGGTCACTACCTCCCAGAATTACGCAATTTCTGGTCTGAAGCCGAGTGACTGGCTAGATTGCGTATTTTTTTGAGGGAGGGTTGCCTCTCTGGATTGTGCAATTCTGGAGCCCAATAGGTGGCTTGGTAGGATTGTTCAATTTTTGGAGGGAAGGTTGGTTCCCCTTCAGAATTGCACAATTTATTGAGTGAACATCTCAGCCAGAAATTTGCCTGTCTAGAATGGCAGTCTGTGATGGGAAACAAGCAAGTAGACATGCACAGGCTAGAAAGCCTTTGAAACTCAGCTAAAGCCTATGTACTTGATAGTGCAATGCATGATGCTAAGGATGGTTGGTAGGGAGACTCCAAAATGAAGCTAAGGCAAAATTTTGGAGGGTGTTTGTAGCTGCTACAACACTTAGTGACATACTAGTAGAAATACATCTTTCTGAATGGACCTTGTTTTGTGAAACACAAGTCTAACACCTCCAGAAGTACTACTTAGTTCTCTGATAATCTTGACTCTCACACTAGCTTGATTGAAAGATGCAACATCTTCCATACTCTTGGTTGGTTGACACACATTCCAAGCCAAGTCAACATAGTTGTTTCAATTGTTGTTTCAACATAGTCATAGTTTAAGTTTCATATCGGGTGTCGCTCTACCGCCAGCAGGCCTAGACAGTACCCCAGCAGGGTCACATAGGAACATAAGCATCACACCACTACCAACGAGCCTGGTCAATACCCCGACAGAGTTACTTGCATCACTTCTATGCACAAGAATCGTTTCTCTTCTTTTGTCTTACTCGTTTTTCATTTTTTCAAAATTTTTCACATTTTCATTTTTTTGCATTTTCATAATTTCATTTTTTGTAACTATGCATAAGCACTTATTCATTTCAAGGTGGAAGAGGGATCCCAACTTATTGAGAGTAGAAGGGGTTGTTCCTTCAGAGAAGTATTTTGTATATACATATGACATACTTGTTAAGGTTTTCCCCCTTATCTTACCCTACTTTACTGAGCTATAAGGGTTAACACAAACCAATCGACTAGAGTAGGTGATACTAGTTAGCGCGCAAGAATTGTGTTTTCATCAAGGTTCACTTCAAACATTACATATTTTCCATTGGTGTATCATGGAATGAAGATAAAAATTTCTACATACAGAGATAGGACGACGATAACCAAGTATTGATAGCTGCACAAGTCCTCTTATACTTTACCCTCATTTGTTTCAAGAGTCATACACGGTTTCATGCGAAACTAACCTACAAACATAAACAAGAAAAAAAACAAATAAAAGAGAAAAGAAAAGAAGCCAAAATGTGAAAGAAACATGAGTAAGAAAACAAGCAAGCAAGTGAACAAACACACAAAGTAAGAAAGAAAAAAATGCATGCAAGCAAACAAGGTAAAGAAAACACTACTCCTAATCCTAAGCTAACGATGCATGGGCCTGATCACGTGAAGTGACATTTCCAATGCAATTATCAGGATGTTGGCCAACTTGTGGTGGTTAAGGCATGGTTTGCAAACAACATAGTTGCGCAAACCAACAAACATGAAATATATGACAATGAAGACAAAAACACTCCGAGTCTAAATGCATCCAAAAAACATAAATGAGTGTATACACATGACATGAAATCCATGGACTTACCATGGTGTTGTGCGACACTGCATGTCAATGTTAAATATACCCATTCTCTTGACTGTGACATGCAAGCAAATGAGAGAAGCAAAGACAACTTGCGTCTCGCACGTGTGCTTGTTGTGTAAAATTCCACTAATGCATGAGCTATGGGATCATGTAGTTTGAGTGGAGGAAGCAAAATCTATGTGTGGGATTGATCTTCAATACATACAGATGAGTGATGAGGAGCCTTGGGTGTTTCAACAATTTCTTGACTAGAAGCGAAACCATGCTCAGGACAATGAGGGCTTGACATAATCATCAGCTCGGGCCGAAGTGCCTCAACAGTCTGTGGGGTTTCGACTTTGTCGACAGATAGGTCATCATAAATAGGTGGTTTTAAAAAATCAACAGTGATATAATCATCATCGTGATCAAATATAGGAGTAAATGGATCATGACAGCTATGATAAGAAAAATCAATTATTTCTTCAGCATCCTCATGATCAGACAAATCAAATAGAGGGGTAGATGAGAAACAAGAATGTTCACCATCTGCGTTTATGGAAAAAGAAGATGAAAAATCAAGTGGATTTTTAATGAAGAATGTGTTCTCTCTGTTTTCGAATGATGGGATGACATCCCGTGTGTTCTACGAATATAGGTGCATATGTTGGCGGATTTACACAATGAAAATTAGTGATGGCGGAATCACCAAAGATGTTAGGGAAAAACAAAGGAGGCATGAATAGAAGGAGGTCATCTTTTGTTGCACATTGATGTTCAAGTTACCAATCATACTCATCATGAATGACAACACAGGTTGGTTGTGAAACACCAACTCCATCGATGGATTGATCCTCATTTACCACAAGTGTAGAGTCTGGAACAGAAGGACACAAGACAGTGAAATCCAGAAGATCAACAGAACACAAAGATGGAAGTTGATGTAACAAAGGAACGTGACAACTCATGGGATTCACAACCAATTTTGTGCAAAAATTGAGAGAAGTGATGTTGGGAGGATATGATAGTTGAATAGATGTGTGTGCATGTTCTCCCACATCACTCTGCGTTGGTGAAGTTACTTGATGAGGGGATGATGGACAGTCACTTGTGACAGTGACTGTGTCCATCTGTTATTGCGCAACTCAATCATCGAAGTATGTTGAGCGGGGTTTGAACTTCAAATTCATCTTGGTATTGATAGATTTGGTAAGGCAATATTCAAATATGTCCATGAGATACTGGAATTTCATCTGACTTTTTGGGGCTTCAAACTGCAATACATGGAAGCACTTCCAAAAATCCATAAGTGATTCTTGTGAAGTCTTATGTTTTTTTAACAGTTTTTTGTCAAGAGATTCCAGATCAAAATGATGGAAATTAGATTCAATGAGATCACAAAACTGTTCAAGTGAATGCATGCTACTGGGAGGCAGATTGTGTCACCATAGTTGTGGGGATTCACAAATTGTTCATGCAAGAAAGAAATTGGCCTCTTCATCAGAGAAGTCGTCTGAATTATCAATAAATGCATAGAAGTCTTGTAAGTACTCAGGCTAGGCCACTTCACCTTCACCATCATACGTGTATTTCGATAAGATATCAAAAGAATCACTCGTGATGTTGAGATGTTTGGCATAAGAGAAACATCGCGAAAGGATGAGTCTAATGATATCCATGACAGATATTCAAAGATTCAAAACAGGATGTAAGGACCCAGCTTGTCTTCTTGGCCTCCTTCTAGTGCCAGAAATGTTAATGATGTTGGACCCACCAACATGTTAGGGGATCTCCCTAGTAAGAAGTCTCAATTAGACCTTGAATCGTTTGGTGTAGGAGTCCCAGTAGTGGTTCGTACAGTATCAACTTGAACATGGTTGTGCATAGAGGTAAGTAAGATGCACTTGTTGGTAGCAATGGTTTGACATGTGCAGCACGCCAAGGAAGGTGCATGAATGGTTCTAACACATGGAAGGTGGATTGAGTGCGCCCCTTGGAAAACTGTGTAAACAAGGAGCTTGGAAGGGAACACATGAGAAAAGATGCATCATGAACTAGAAGGTAGGTGAACCAATAATCCAAAGTGATGGTTAAACCAACAATACATCTCAGTAAGATTCATGCATACATATAGTGAAAGAGTCTATACATACATGTGTAAGCAAAAAAATACATATATCATTAGAGTAACCAAGTTAACTAAAATACAATAACAACATATGCATGAAATGTATTTTCTCTATTATATTAAGAAGTGAAATTTCCAATCATACAATACAACCATGACCAATCACTAGTCTTGATAACGAAATGTTACAGTCACTACTCCCTACTCCTCCAACAAGATGTACTAGCTCTACACTGTGGAGAAGCCAAGGCTCATTACAATACTCTCCAAGATTTCTCTCCTATCAGAAGCTTGGCTGCCTAAAAGCACTTACAATGAGTTATGAGGTTCTATAAATAGCAAAGGGTGGGGTGGCACTTGACATTTCCCTTTTTGACTCTTCACCTACCTTCATGACTCTTTAATTACTACAGACTGTTACATTCAACATCAACACTTGGTCTTTCACTTTTACAAGATGTTACATTACAATATGTACATGCACCCATGCGAGACAAAATAGGCTTGAGAAATCAATGCAAGACATTATTATGACTTGGACAACTGTGAGAAGACCAACTCTTCAACATCCTCACGATGATTGACGGTGGCGAACTGATGCCAAGCTTGGTAGTCTGTGATGGTGTCAGTGTGCTCAATGGTGAAATCTTATTGAAAGAGAACTCTTGCCTTTGATGTATCCAAGTACACTGATCTAGCACCTCTTTCCAACTTGTCTGCTAACATGCACATCATGGTCTTGAGTGTAGTCAGACCAGCAACATACTTATGCATAGTGTCTACGTTGATTTCCAAGCCTATGCTGGTGGCTACATGCATCAACTCGTCAAAGTACATGTCCAACTTCGTTCAGACTTGGTTCTTTGACTTCGTTTTGGTGAGTGTACCAATAGATGGGATCACGTGCATGCATAATGACATCCAATCTTCTGAACACCCGTGCACAAGAAGCCTTAAAACTGTTGATGAGCTGTGGGAGTTCCTCATAGTTCCAGATTTGACTTTGGATGCGTGCCTTCACCTCTACTGCCTTGGGCTTCATCATATTTGGAAAATACAATGGAGCTCCTTTGTATCTCATTTTCCATGTCTGCATGTGATCGACAATAGTGTGCAGATTTGATAAGATGCGTGCTCTCTTAGCACAATGCTGCTACCAACCATTGAGATGGACAACTGCCTTATGCATAGTGTCGAATCTGGAATACAACACCTTCATGACTTTTTTGAGGGACGATACTTCATCCAGTATCGATCTCTTCAACTCTACTCCGGTGGATGATGTAACATGTTCTCCCTCCTTCTTGGCCACTTGTAATTCCTTAGCCATTCGCTCATTCGCTGATATCAAGAATCGGACACTCGAGCAGGTGGATTTAGCATATGCTCTGGTAGCATCGACCAATTTTGTTGGATGCTTGCACACATGAAATTCGATCACTCGTTCTGCAAACTGCGTAGGATATGTGTGGACATCCAAAGTAGGCACTCTGCATGATTTCACAACTCTGTGTTGTGACTCATCAAAAGATATGTTGTGCATCTCTACATCCAGATTGTGTTCAAGGATTTCTGTGTCTCCTTGATTGCTTGGGACTTTCTTTACTTCTAGATATTTTGAAGCTGATTGGGTGAACTCTTAGTTATGAGACCTGAGGTCTATATCCTAATCTAACTTTGGTTGCACCACATTTGTATCCATCTTCTCTACCATCTGTTCAATCTCTTGAGCCAAGTCCTTCTCCTACGACTACTCACCCTATCTTCTTTGTGTCAGCTACTCAAACGAGTCTATAACTTGTATGGGTGCACTTTCTTAAATTTGCACATGTTGTGCCCCCTATTGTGTCTATCCTTGTTGCACTTCCTTCTCTTTTTTATGAAACTCCTGTTCTTCCTAGAGTTTCTACTTCAACTCTTGCAACTCCTTTTCTCATTCCTCCATCCTCCATTTATCTCTTTGCCTTTGCCCGTTCCTCTTGTCGTGTTGTCACCTCTTAGCCTCAATATCCAAAGTTGCTTTCATCAAGAGTGGATCTGCTTTGAACTTGCAGTTTTTTTTCCTATGCATTGTCATCAACCTTTCTCTTTCCTTTGTCATGCGCAAGTATGTTACCCTCTGCTGCTGTTGATGATGGTGCTCTTTGAGATGTTGCTTCGTGCTGCTTTTCTAACCATTCCATAGCTAAACCAACCAGTTCATTGAGCCTCGAGAAGTTGTGGAAATATCTCCATGGGTCTTCCTTAACCCAATGACACACCCCATGGATCCATAAGAATTTCACTCTCACATAGTGGTCCTTTAAAAAGCAATGTGAGTCATACATATTGAAACTTCTGGTGCCAAAAGTAAATCTTTTGAACTCCTCTGTCTTGGCATGAACATGCTTGAGATGTTGTATCTCATATAACCCAATCTGCAAAGGAAGAGCAAGCCAATGTGCCTTCTTCTTCCTGTGCAGTCTAACTGACAACCGTGTTGAGATGTGATACGACAATTATTGCATGATAAGCTTGTCCATGGAAAACTTCAGTAAAACATGTGGAGGCTTCTCCACATTGTACATGCGTATGAAGGTGCCAAGGGATGAGGCATACCAATCTTCTATGTCGATTAATGCCTCCATTGTTGTCTGCGACATGCAAGGTGGATCCTGTTCAAATATCATTTTATACACCAGGGTGAAAAAGTGGTTTGACAATTGTGTGATGACTTCTCGGAAGCTACATTCAGAGAACAATTTGCAGTAAGTGTGCACAACAGTTTCTGAAGGTGTCCATGCCCACTTCAATCCTGGGAACTGATGATGGGCACAGATTGCATCCAGTATGTATGCGAACATGTATATATGTGCTTGTTAAACTATGGTTGGATGTCGGGCTTCTGTCACTTATTCCTTCAACCTTAGAGCCAACATGTCGGACCAGTGGCATATCCTTCCTTCATTGGCCAGTTGGTCCAACGTAATCACACAACTCTGTAGGAAGATCTATGTTCTCTCTTGGATGTATAAGTTGCATGCAAAGATGATCAAATAATGATATTCCTTCTGCAATATCTTTTTCTTGTACACTAGGTTGCGTGTTAACCTAAACTTGGCTGGCTCTTTCACCCAACTCTTCAAGATATCTTTGGAGTTTACATTGCTACATGTGCTAAAGGGTTTCTCCATTGTGATCATTGGCTACGGAAAGTGATACATATTGTGATAGTCCTTTTCCTTGAAGGTAGCAATATTTTTCCCATTAACACTATTGAACGTCATTATCTCTGGATCAGTGTGCGAGACAATCTAATATATCATGTCCGTGCATGGAAACACGGGATACCTGCATGAAATCCGATACAAGCCAAAATTGTGGATGTTGACATAGACCCTATGGTCTTCCAGATCTTCCTCAAATGTGCCTGAGAATGTATCGTTGATGTACTACCATTTCAAATTTATGTCTCTATTTATGAGCAGCTTGGTGTCTTCGTAAACGGGCAGGCACATAGACACTTGTTCAACTACATCTCTGTTTTCACTTCCAATGATGTCCTTTGACTTTGCATTCTTAGATTCCATTGTGCTTGTACTACTGAGGGATGGAAAAACACCTGCTATACATGAGACATAGTGACACTCATGGAAGGAAATCTGTCAGTTAAAAACCAAAACAATTTTGAGGACTGGCATGCAACATACCTGGGTGACTGGAAGTAATGATTATACAATTTTCATCAGGAGGTTGGGAGATTGACTACCAAAACTATGCAAGGCACAGTCCAAGCTGTTAGGAGGCTAACTGACTACTGGAACTATGCAATGCACAGTCCATCCTACTTGCTGAGGTTTGAAACTGCACAAGGCACAATTTCAATTAGCAAGGACATGCATGCCTAGATATTGACTTGCGCAATTTTCTAGGTCAACGGGCATTGCCTCCCAAAATTGTGTAATGAAAGCTTAGAGGTTAGTGTTGTCTAGGCTTGCGCATTTTCTGGAAGGAAGGTAGAGCCTTCACTTCCAGAAATGCATATTTCCATCCAAGTGAGGCAAGGTCCGGGCCAAGGCAGCCCAGACCTGTCGACGGGTGACTAAAAACATGAAGAGGTTTTAATGCATGGCGAGACTGAATGTAACTAAGAGTGAATGATTATGCATGAAAACAGTAAATGTAGGATTCATAAATTGGGAAAACATGCATGTGTGTCAAACAAGTCGCTGCAACAACGACTGTTAGTGCAAAAACAGTGTCATGCTTGCGACAATAGTGAGATGCAAACAAAAATTGAAACAATGCTTCTATGAGCAAATACACATTAAAATGACAACATGCATTGAGAAAAATCAAGCGAACAACATTCATACAAAGCGAAATATGCAAAGCGACAAAAAAGTATCAAATGACATGAAAAACAAACTTACCCAGAAATAGTTGAGCCGAATGTGTCGAAGACTCCTAGATGTGTTGTGGGATGTTAGAGCTCCAAGATCGATGTGAGGAATGAGCTCTGCAACATCGAATATATAAATTTAAGGCTTATGATGTGCATGCCACAAATCTAGGAAAAAGCAACACTTGGAGGGAAGTTTCTAAAACGATCTTTGCATTTAACCTCCAACTACTAACAATATATCCCTAAAATTTAAGGATGTTTTTCGCATGTTGCTTTTTCTATTTTGGGAAAAAGCATCCCATGCATGCAAATCAAGATTTCTCAGTCCCAGAGGGAACCGGTCAACCTAAAGGAACATGCAACAATATGCAACCTAGGAAAGGGGTTCGCGTAGTTTCTGGGCTGAGTAGGGATGGCTGTCCCTCAGGCATTGTGCAATTTCTGGGGTTAGTAGGTCATTTCCTCCCATAGTTGCGCAATTTTTGGGTTGAAGCCCAGTGATTAGCTAGATTGCAAAATTTTTTGAGGGAGGTTTACCTGGCTGGATCGCACAATTCTAGAGCCCAACAGGCAGCTCAACAGGATTGCGCAATTTCTGGAGAGAAGGTTGGTTCCCCTCTAGAATTGTGCAATTTTTTGAGTGAACATCTTAGCCAAAAATTTTCCTAAGTTCGGAATGGTATCCTGTGATGAGAAACAATCAAGTAGACATGCAAAGGCTGGCAAGCCTTTGAAACTCAGCTGAATCCTATGTACTTGACAGCGAAAGATAGACTGATAATGATGGTTGGTAGAGAGGCTCCAAAACAAAGCTAAGGAAAAATTTTGGAGGGTGGTTGTAGCCACTACAACATAATGATAAAATTTTGCAACTAAGGACTAATATCATCCTGAATGGGTGGATTCCCTTGGAAACGCTATTTGACCAAAATGATTTTCCAGTGAAAGTAGGAGTACAAACATGTTACAGATGTTCAAGTAAACTTGACTTAGTCAACTTATTGGTGGTTTTGAGATCCAAGTATAAAAGCTCCCATGGGTTTTCCCACGATATTTATCTTTGATGTATATTATTTATAAGCCAAAAAAATCCATGATTATATGTCTTACTAGCCAATGAGATCAAAAAACGACATCTTTAGATACCACCATATCTCTCAATGCTTTTTGATCGTAACATCTAGTATAAGTGCCAAGGTGGTAAGTATCAAATCCTAGTGAATATCAAAATCAGAGCAATAAATATTAAATCCTAGTGAAAATCAAAAGTGGCAGATACTTTCCAGTAGAAGTAGTTGGAGCAGGGAAAAAACAGAGGAGATTTTACATGGACTAGGCTAGTGCAAGTCATGTTGAAAATCCCAAGTCAAGGTATGGATCGAGCAAGATAAAGAAGCTGAGGGAGTGGTCATATGGATGAAAATAGGAGTAAATGGTTCTGATGTTTAATGAAGGATTCAGTGTGTAATGAGTGAACTCCCAAAGGGTTTTGATCCAATGCATTTCTCTAAGAAGTTGTAAAACCCATGCTTAAGCAAACATGTTTCACGGGAGAACACATAGTTTTAAGGCCTTAAGAGCTTGATTAGGCATACATGGAATGCAAGTAGCACATAGAATTATCAAGTTGTGGAATGTACCACTTGGAGAGATACTAGGGTGGCATGTGTACTGATATCTTGGCTTGATGGGGGAATGTGAAAAATCATATGAGATGGTTGATGAATGGGACCAAGTCAATCTACCATATTCAAGTCTAGGGGGGTTGGGGGGGGATTGTTAGGGTTGTTTGAGTAAACTTGACTTGGTCAATTTATTGTTGGTTTCAAGCTCAAGTATACAAGAACCCATTACTTTTCCCATGGCATTTATCTTTTATGTAGCCTATTTATAGGCCAAAAAACTCCATAATTATTTGTCTTGTTGGCTAGTGAGATCAAACAATGATGTCTTTAGACACCATTTTTCTTGGTGCTTTGTGATATAATAAAACAAAGCCTTAGGAAATGGAGGCTCGTAATCTAGCAACAAATATGTAGCCTAATATGGTTAAATTGTTTAAAGCAGTTATTGAGGAATATAAAAAGAGGTATGTGGAATCATTTAAATAATACATACATATTTTCACATGGATATATGAAGATTTAAAAACATATGATACTTCTATCATTCGAAACAAGATTCCTCTCGAGCTTGGAGTAAAACCATTTAGGTATAAACTTAAACAAGTTAACCCATTATTATTTCCAATAATTGAGAAGGAGGTGAAAAAACTGTTAGATGCAAAGATTATTGTGCCTTTAAGATACTCATAATCGGTTGCCAATTTGGTACATGGTATGAAGAAAAATGGAGAGATAAGACTATGTGTTGATTTTAGAAATTTGAATAAAGTTTCACTCAAAGATAATTGTCCTCTAGCAAAAATGGATAGTATATTACAGAAGATAACATGATCAATACGTATGTTAATGCTTGATAGTTTCTCCAATTAAAACTAGATTGTTGTACATCTAGATTATCAGACCAAGACGAGCTTCAATACACCATTGGGAACATTCATGTAAACAAAAAATCCATTTGATCTGATGAATGTAGGAGCTACCTTTCAATAAGTAATGGAAATAACTTTTGTGGGTGACTGTGATAATTTTGTGGTCATTTGCTTGGATGATATTACCACTTTTTCAAGATTTGATGAATAACATTTAAAATATCTCAAGGAAAATGCTAAAAGATGTATAAGGTATGGCTATCCCTGAATCCTAAAAAATCTCATTTTTCTTTAGAAGAAGCTAAGTTATCATGACATATTGTTTCAATAAATGGAGTAAAAATTGACCCTAACAAAGTGCAGGTTATAAATACTATTTTTCTTCCTAGAAATGAACAGGAGTTTTAGTCATTTATAGGTAAAGTTAATTTTTTTAAGGTTTAGCCCAAATTATGCTGAAATCGTCAAGGATGTGATTGAAATGTTGAATAAAGATAGGGAGTTTAAGTGGACTCTTGAATAAATATTTTCATTTAATAAAATTAAAAAGGCTTTAGGAGAAGCACCAATATTGGTAGGTCTAGATTATTCCAATCGTTTCCTCATATTTTCTTTGCATCAGAAAATACAATTGTAGTAGTGTTGTTACAAAGAATGAAAAGGGTCAAGAACAACCTATTGATTTCTTCAATATAGTTTTGAGGGATGTAGAATTTAAGTATGATATTATGCAAAAGAAAGCCTCTTATCTATTCAAAACTTATGTGATACATTCTCAGGTTATTTCTTACGTTCCAAACAACCATGTTAAAGCTATTCTTACACAATCAGATAGTCATGGTAAAAGGGGTATATGGATTGCGAAGATTAAGGAATTTGATTTAGAAACACAATCTACTAAACTGGTTAAAGGTTTAGGATTAGCTAAAATCCTAACTGTATTAAATTGTAGGGTTTTGGGAATAAATCTAGTTGTATCAGTGGTTGATTTTAATCTTGCAGAATGGAAGGATTTAATAGATGAAGGGATAACTCAAGGAAACTTCCCAAGAGTATAGGAAAAATATTTATTGTCGGTATGGTACAAATATATTATTCTTTATCTTCAAAATATAAGTTGTCAACTTGAATTAGAGAGATAAAAAATAAAGTGTGTAAAATTACAAGTTGTAAAATATTGTATTATGGATGACGGTTTGTATTAGAAGGATCCACTGAGAATCCTAATACTGTGTTTGATAGAATAAGAAACATAAGGCTTCATTTATGGATTCCACAAGGGATTCTATGTGGATCATCATGCATGTATAACTAAATTATGTATGATTTTAAGGGTTGGATATTAATTGGCCCAAATTATTCACTAAAGTCAATAATTTTTTTTTTGCATGTGTCCAATGTTAGATATTTTCTAGTAAGAAAAGTTTCCTTCTCTTCCTCTCATTCATGTTTTGATTCAAGAACCTTTTGTATAATGGGGGTTAGACTTTGTAGGAGAGATCCATCTTGCTTCCAGTGGATAGCACATATGGATATTGGAAACTATTGATCATTGTACTAAATGGGTAGAAGTTGTTCGAACTATAGCAACAAAAAATGTTGCAGTTATAAGCTTTTTGGAGGAAAATATATTATCAAGATTTGGGTGTGCTAGAAAGATCATTATTGATAACGCTTGGGCATTTAAGTCCATGGATATGGCCAAATTTTGTTAGAAATATAATATTATACTAAGGTATTCAATAACATATTATCCTCAAGGGAATGGTCTTCTTAAGCCTTCAAACAAGAGCCTCATGAGAATTATTAAGAATAATTTATCTAAAAAGAAGAAGAACTAGGATTCTCAATTAAAGTATCTACTATGGGAAAATAGAATTTCAACCAAAAGGTATACTAGTAAGTCACCTTTTGAATTAGTATATGGAATAAGTGTTGTTTATCCTAGTCAACTAGTTCTACTTTTTGTTAAGATAGTAAAATATTCCTATGAGGATCTAAATGAAACTAATTTAGAAAAAAAGAGTTGGTTCTCAGATGCGATAACAAGTGAGAAGAGAAAGGGAAACATGGGAAATTTGACGATTTTTGGTTTGAGCCATTCACAATTGAATCTATTTGAGGCAACAATACATTCATCATATAAAATCTTGAAGGTGAATATCTAGATCTACCTCTCAATATGCAATATCTATAATACTTCATTTAGTATTGAAGATTCAATATGAAATCATTGTATATACCAATGTGTTTGGATTACTAAGATGTATTCTTTAATTCGAATTTAATTGCAAAGACTCCAACCTTGAGGTGGATGCATTGATTTGGAATTCTTAGTGTCTCACAGGGAGGCACTATGCCCAATTGGAGTCGATGTTGTAAGAGAAGAGATTTTATTTTGGAAGAATAAAAATTTGTATATAATTTATCCAAAAAAAAGTGTGAGGTGTTATAATGTTTAAGTGCAAGGATATCATTTACATCGCAAAAGTAAAGCACTTAATATTGGGAAAAGTTGAATTATTTATGTGCAAATTAAAGGGCTAATACTACCATCGATTTGTAGGGTGCATGTTTAAACATTGGAGAAAAGAGTGTGGATCCCTCCCTCAAGTCAAATTTTAACAAGGGGGGATATGGTTGACGATAATCAAATCTTGTCAATTAAAGATAAATGGACAAGATTCGTTTTGGACCCACCTCTCCCTCTTGGGTATGTGTTATATTCTTTCCACGACTAGCCCCACGTACTATTACATTGTGTCAGGCGCAGGGGGTGGCAACCCCCCTTGTTGGGGGTCTGAGCGGGGTAGTACCACCCCTGTATGGGGTCTAAGGCAGCGCCTTTATATTTTTATATGTAGATCCAATTATGGGTTATGGACCAAAGTATGGTGGGCATACCTACCCATTGTTTTGTGCATGGTTTTGGGCATGATGGTTTTTTCCCATGGTATTTTGTAGATTTGGTCAAGGAAGCTATGATTATGTTCTAATCCAAGGTTAATGGATTGGGTTTTATGAATGCTTTGACATGTACATATATGTATTGTAACATTGAAAGGAATATAATGAAAAATCAATCTAGTTTTCTCTATTTGGATTCCAAGAGAAACTGTGTATTTTGTGTTCTCGCCATTGTATAATTTTAAGTTTTTTAAGAATTTTTTTGCAGGGAATTTATGTACAGGGTTAGAACCTATTTTTGGTATCATATTTGTTTTGTCTTCAAGGGGACATCTTTTCTACTAAGGGGTTTTTCTTTGACCTATGGAAGACCTTGTTACAATGGGAGATTTGCGGGATTGATTGTCATGGTGAAAGGAGATAGCGAACAATGGGAAGATATAGATTGAGAAATTCAATGGTTAGATTTTTGAGTTGTGGATGCTCAAGATCAAGGATCTATTAGTGGACCAAGATCAATCGCTTGTTTTAGATCCTCGTATGACACCAACGAGAATATCAGCAAAAGACTGGGTGAAGTTAGATCAAAAAATGAAGAGAAAAATACAATTGTGTCTCTCAAATTAAGTATTGTTGAATGTATCATGGGAATCTACGACAAAGTATTCGTGGGACAAGTTAGGGACTTTGTATCAATCTAAGTCTCTGGTGAACAAACTATTCCTATGGAAAAAGTTGTATAACCTGAGGATGTAGGAAGGAGACTTCATGACATAGAATCTAAATTCCTTCAATATTGTAGTAAGTTAGTTGTTATCTGTTGATATTAAAATTTTATACGAAGATAATTGCTTCAATATATTGTGTTCTCTACCAGACTCATGGGATAATTTGGTTGTTGTTATAGGTATAAATACAACTACCTTGAAGTTTAATGAAGTAGGCTCATTCTTGTTGTCAAAGGAGATGAGATGGAAAAATATGGAGAACCAAAATGGAGATGCCTTGTCTGTAAGAGGATGATCTCATAACAAAATAAAAATAATTATTCAAGTGGGAGATCTAAATCTCTACGAAAGCCTATAAAGGTATGTTGTAAATATATAAAAGAAAGGCACTACAAAAACAACTGTAGATCTAAAAATATTAAGAAAGGAAAGGGATTTTATGATGATCCTTCTGCAGAGGAAAAAACCACCTCAGATGAAGGTGGGGATGTGTACTTGGATTCTTCTTCAAGTACACACATAGATCGTGAGGCATGGTTGATTGATGAAGGTGCATCCTTTCATTTCACTCCCCATAGGGAGTGGTTCTGTGCGTATGATAAATATGATGGTGGTGATGACTTCCTAGGGGATGACATGAAGGAAAACGTCATAGGACATGGAAAATTCAAGCTGAAGTTGCAATGTGGAAAGATTAGAACACTTGTTGGTGTTCTGCACATTCTTGCATTGGCTAGAAATTTAATTTTGTAAGCAAAATGGTTGATGCAGGTGTAAAAAAAGTGTTCGATAGATATACCTGGAAGATGGTTTGGGGAGAACTCATATTGATCCGAGGAGTTTATATTAGAACCATGTACAAGCTTCTGGGTAGCATTGTTATTGATGGGTGCAACAATTTTGTGGTTCTTGAAAGTGGAATAGAAAATCTAGTGGTCTCTAGAGAAAAGATTGTTGTGTCATAAAATACTTGGACATATTGAAGAGAAGGGAATTCGAATACTACATGGTAATGGTATGGCAGAGGGTATTTATAATTGTTCTTTGGATTTTGATTTAAGTGAAAATTGTGTATATAGGAAGCATAATTGGGTGAGTTTTTCCTCTAGTGCCAAGAGGGAAAAAGGGATATTAGAGTTTGTGCACAATGATGTGTTTTGACCCGTGTCAGTTCCATCACTAGGAAATTATATGTACTATGTCTCATTTATAGATTTATTCTAAAGGATTTAACGGATATATTTACTCAAGAATAAATTTGAAGTCTTTGACAGGTTTAAAGAATTTAAGGCTATGGTGGAAAATCAGACAAAGTACAAGATCAAGGTGTTGAGGACAAATAATGGTGGAGAGTTATGCAATAAGGATTTGAAGAGTTCTATAAAATGTGGGGTATCATACGACATAAGGCTACTCCATACGCACCTAAGAAAAATGGAGTTGCAAAAAGAAAGAGTGAGACGTTGATGGAAAAGTAAATAAGCATGGTCAATGGTGATGAGTTAGGAAAATAATTTTGGACAAAGGCAGTGGAAACTGCTTGTTACCTAATTAACAAATCACCTTCATCAACATTGGAGGGTAAGAATAAACATGAGGTATGGACTAGTCAGAAATCCTCTCTCTCACATAACAGGGTATTTGGATGTGATGCATATGTACATGTTCCAAAGGAGAAAAGAACCAAGTTGAATAGTAAACCTAAAAGGTGCATCTTTATTGGGTATAAGGATGGTTTAAAAGGTTATAAGCTTTGGAACCTAGAAACAATGAAGGTTGTGTACACCCAAGATGTAGTGTTTAGAGAGGTGAAAGATGTTATTAAACATGAATTCCTACCAAAGGAACCTGAGAAGATAGAGTTTGAATTGAATGAGGAAGAATCATACTCTACAATAGAACAAGAATTAGAAGAGGAAGAGCCACACATTCTAGTTTTGAGGAGATTAGATTGAGAGAGAAGGCATCCAAAGAGGCATAATCCATATGCATTCTATTCAAATTTTGATTTATCTATTACTAATGATGATCACAAAATTGTCAGGGAGGAAGTGGATTCAGAGGATGGAAAACTCTGGAAGAAGTCCATGGTTAAAGAAATGGGATCTTTAGACAAAAATATGGCTTGGGATGTGGTGGATTTTCCAGCTGGAAGGAAACCCATTGGAAACAAATGAGTGTTTAATAATAAGATGAGTGCAAAAGGCAAGGTGGAGAAATGTACAACTTGGTTGGTAATGAAAGGTTATTCCCAAGTTTTAGGAATTGATTTTGGTGATATTTTTGTCTTATTTCCAAGTTAGCTTCTATTAAATTACTTGTATCTATTGTTTATGCTTTTGATTTGAGGTAGAACAGATGGATGTGAAGACAACATTTCTTCATGGGGATGTGGAAGAAGATATTTACATGAAGAAACCTGAAGGCTTTGTGGTGAAGGGTAAGAAAAAACCGGTATGCATGTTAAAAAAGTCCCTATATGGGTTAAAGAAGTCACTAAGGATGTGGTATCAAAATTTTGACACATATACATAGGGACTTGGATTCACAAGGAGAAAAGTGAATCACTGTGTGTATTTTAAATTAATTGGTGACTATGTTATTTATTTGGTCTTGTATGTGGATGATATGTTGTTGATTGGAAATGACAAAGAAATTATCCAAGATTTGAAGACCCAATTGACCTCTAAATTTTACATGAAGGATATTGGTAATACAAGCTATATTTTGGGCATGGAATTTAAATGAGATTGGGCAAAGGGAAGGATTTGGTTAAAACAAAGGAAGTATGTCAAGAGAATATTCCAGAGGTTTAATATGCAGGATAGTAAATTGGTGAAGGTTCATATTCTGGTAGGTGTAAATTTATTTGTTGAATAGTGTACCAAGACACAAGAAGAGGAAGAGGACATGTCCTTTGTTCCATATGCAAGCGAATTTGGTAGCCTGATGTATGAAATGGTTTGTAGCAAACCAGACATTGCACATGTAGTGGAAGTATTGAGCAGGTTTATGTCAAAACTAGGGAAGGAGCATTGGACAACAATAAAGTGGCTTTTTAGGTATTTATGTGGCATTAATGATTATGTTTTGTGCTACCAAGGAAGATTGAGACTGGAAAACGTTTTGGACATACATGGATTTGTTGATGTAGACTACGTTAGAGATCTGGATTGGAGAATATCTACAAGTGGGTATGTGTTTAACCTATTTGGAGGAGTAGTTAGTTGTATGAGAAAGAGACAACCTGTAGTTGTACTTTCAACTGCAAAGGTTGAATACATGGAAACTACTCATTGCAAGCAAGGAAGAAGTTTGGTGGAATAGATTGTGTTCAAGTATGGGGTTGGTACAACAAGGTATAAGGATAGACTATGACAGTCAAAGTGAAATTTTATTTGAAAATAATCTTCCTTATCATTCAAATAAAAAACACATTGATCTATAGTATCACCTTGTGAGGGATATGGTTGAAGACAAAAAGGTGTTTCTGGTTAAGGTGGACACTTCAAAGAATGTTGTAGATGCATTGACAAAGTCTATGAGCACTGAGAATTTTTCTTGGTGTAGAGAAAAAATGTGCATTGTAGGGTTAGACTAGTGACTATGTTGACACCTAATCTTTGGGATTAGGTAAATCCATGTAAATATTGTAAATAGAAAAATAAAGAGAATTGGAAGACGAAGATACATCGGAAGATGAAACCCAATAATATCCCTCTCCATGTATATATCTATGTTCTATCTTAATGCAAAGGAAGAAAACTCATTCCGAGTTACCCTCCTGGATAGACATGGTTTCAGAGCTAGCTCCCAAATTTAGATTTATGCTTCTTTTAACTCCTAAAGTCCCTATCATATTCTTTATCTGTTGAATTCTTTATCGGCTTAATATTGAGCACTTTTTATTCTCGCTGAATTAATATCCTTGTTTGTTTGTTATGTATGGTGGATGTTGGATTGTGCATTGAATGTCATGCATTGAAATGTGTTGAATCCATGTCCATTCTGTTATATTGTTCATGGTGTCACTTTAGAGATATGAAATCCTATGTTGTGTTGGCCGATTTTTGTGATTGGTATGCAACGTATGCATTGGTCCTTTGCAGTTTGAAATCACATGTGAATTGTTAGTGCACTAGTGTGAACCTACTAACTAGGTTATGGACCGATCCCTCATCTACGTTTGACTAGTATGTTGTGTGTTGAATAATGTTTTATGGCCCGTGTTGCATTGAATTGTGCATAGTTCATATGGGAAGTGTTAGAACAGTTCTAGGCTAAGTCAGGAGTAGGTTTTGAAACTTTTATTTTTTAGGATTAACTTTGTAAATTTCAAAAAATTTAAAACGCTACGGGAATTTCCAGTAGCGCCCAATTTTCTCGTTCAAACAATCTCCCTTGTTCTTCAGATAGTCTTCTCGTTCCTTTTTTTTTTTATGCTACCGAAATTTCTAGTAGCATCTCCCATTTTTTAAATAAAGCTGAAAATGCAACCGTTTTCAATTGTCCACGTGTCATAATGGTGGAATATCCAATCTAAATCATGATATTTCATGATTGGACAAGTCATAACCTTCAAGTCAAGTCAAGTGGTAGTGGTTAATCATTTTGGTTGATCTTGTTCGCTAGGTGTCAGTCACAACCATAGCCAACCATTGCCTACCCCACCCATCTTAAATAACTCATGTTTCGAAAATTTTAAGTGTGTCTGCAGCATCAGCTCAACCATTTGTTTGAATTCTGATGATCGTTCTTTCTATTTTGCGTAATAAGCTACCGAAATTTCTGACCAATCCGAATTAAAGAAGGAAAATTGTCAGATTTGCAAAAACTCTCGTACGTCCACCTGTAGTAGATTAGCTGGACTCTCCAAAGCAACCCGAATTTATCATTACTATTACATGTTGTCTATTATGACATGAAATATCATGAAATCATGAAGGATTATATGCATAGGATATTGAACCATAAATTCATCTCAAATATTCGAAAATGGAGGAAATTTCACCATTTCGAATTTCTAAAGTGCAACCAAGGAGACACTAATTGAGGAGGTTAAGAACACATCCCAAATTTTCAGG
The DNA here is from genome assembly GCA_000404065.3 of Pinus taeda. Taxonomy (NCBI): domain Eukaryota; kingdom Viridiplantae; phylum Streptophyta; class Pinopsida; order Pinales; family Pinaceae; genus Pinus; species Pinus taeda. The sequence goes on along the minus strand of APFE030061012.1, from coordinate 451,510 downwards.
AAGCCTAATTCAAGCTAATTGCAACATCTGTTGGGTAAGCTTCCATACTTTGACACCTATTCTTCATAACAATCAAGCATATATCTATGGCACCAAAGTCTAGGAAAGGTGGAAAGCTTAAGAGAATCGAACCAGAAGGAGTTGAGCTAGTTGATGCTAATCCAAATGCTAGAAGGTTGTTTATTCAGGCAGGTTGGTATCCACTCTGCACTAGGTTAGGAGAATCACATCAAGGTGTAGCCTGAGAGATTGCTCAAACTTTCAATGGACAGGAAGCTACTATCTTTGGTTTCAGGTTGTAGGTTTCAGAACAGTTAATTGCAGAGGCTTTTAACTTTCCCCAAGAAGGAGAAAATTGGTTTAAAGGAAAGCTCATTACATGAGGAGATCTCAAATCTTTTATCAAAGATTAATACAAGGATCCTAACTAAGCTAAAGGAAATCCCAGCAATTATCTTAAGAAGGAATGGGAAGAAACAATCAATTTAGTTAAGATTTTTCTCACTTGTGAGAGAAGGTATACAATAGCTTTTCTTTACCATATGAGGTTTCTTTTTCATTTTGCAGGTATGAGGACTCTTAATCTTCCTTATTTCATATTGAAGAGCCTAACCAAAATGGCAGTCAGGATTCAAACACATCAAGAAGCATCAGAATACATCTTGTATCATCAGGAAATTATCAAGGTTCTGATTGAAGAAGAACTGAAAAAGAGAAACCAAACTTGGGACCATTTCTTGTTTTGTAGGGTAGGCCAACCTGCACCAAAACCCCAAGAAATTTTTAACTCTTCTACAACATAGGTTCAGACAAAAATGACATCAACTACATCAACTGAAGGAGGCTCAAAAATAAAGTCAAAGAGGGAAAGTGTGAGCAGCGGTGCCAAAAGAATCAAAGAGAAGCCATTAGCTGCTAAACCTGAAAAGAAAAAGGAGCAAGGTGAAAGCTCTCCTGCCCAAAAAAAAAAAGCTCAAAAATGGTTCCTCCTATTAGACCTTTTCCTAAGGTTTACATGAGAACTCAAAGAAGAAAACTTTCAACTGAAGAAAAATTTAAAGAGCAAGACTTTCCTGGAATTCTGGAAGCGCATGAACAACAGCAAGAAAACTAGCCTCTTGATTCTGATGAAGAAATATTTAAGGAAGCAAGGTATACAATAACTCGTCAAAACAAGAAAAAAGAGCTAAAACTAGTTGTTGGAACTAGGAGGAGACATACTAGGGAAAAGAACAAATACAAACTGAAATCAAAGGACCTAAATAATCCTAGTTGACTAACTGAAGTAATAGCTATAGAAGAATAGCCTACATAGTTGCAAACTGAGGATCCTTCAATTGCAGAAATTAGAAGATCCTTGAAGAAGCAAAGAAGTAAAGCTCACATGGACTAGCCATCAAAGCCTTCCAAAAGAATAAAGATCCAAAAAGAAGCATAAAATAAAGAGACCATCATCAAAGGAGAAACAACCAAAATCACAAGGTCTAAATCTGCTAGAAATAAAACAAACTTGGATAAGCTTGCAGAGGCTGCAGCTCACATGGAATGAAAGGATGCTTCAAAGCATTTCTATTAAAATTTTGAAGTGGAAGTGTTATCTTACTAAAAATTTCGGAAGTGCTTCTAGTTTTTTCACTATTACAGGTATTATTGGAATTTCTGGTAGCACCTGCCCCAACAAAAATATACAGCTGTCAGCAAGAAAACCTCTGGACCAATTTTGGAAGGAAAACAACCCATAACAATATGGATAGGAAAGATGATGGATATGAGATATTTATGAGGTTGTTGAAGGTTGTATTTAATGAAGCCATATGGTCATTTAATAGTCAAGACCATAAAGAGAAAATTCAGCAGCAAAAGGGGCAGTCAGTCAGGTTTTCCAATAGTAAAGTGTCATTCTTCCTCTTCTTCTCATCTATACCTGTACTTTTTGTTTCAATTCCATGGGAGATGTTTTTAATATTTGAAAGACACCCATGTAACAATGCAATAGTGGAACCACCAATTTAGGAGAGTTTGAGTTGGTGCCTCTCTCCCTATATATATCTTTTGTAAATATCATTCCAGGGTTGGATTTTGGTTCAACTGTAGACTCAGCTTAATAAAATAGCTTTTTCTACACTTCGTGTTGGAGGATTTTTTTATTCAAGTTATATCTAATGTGTGGTTTGTCTATCTCTTGTTTTCAATTTTCTGAATTATAAATTTGCAGTAGCTAGTATAGTATGAGTGAGAATCATCAAGAGGATCTGATGATGACTTATCTACTATCTAGTTTTCTGTAAATTATAATATATGTTCAAGTAAAACTTGTTAGTGAAGGTTTCACAAAGGATTTGTGAGATACTTTATACATGTTTTTACTTTCTAATTATTGTCTCCCTTGTCAAGCTTGTTTTAATCTTTTAAATGATAAATTACAACAGCTAGTATAGTATGAGTGAGAAATCACTAAGAGGATGTGATAATGACTTATCTACTGTCCAGTTTTTAGTAAATCATAATATCAGTTCAAGTGGGAATTTCTAGTGAAGTTTCCACAAAGGATTTGTGAAATACTTTATACATTTTCCTACTTTCTAACTATTATTCTCCTTGCCAAGAAATAGAGTTTGATAGAAGGTTGTTTATGTAGTTGAAGTGGCATTCTTAAGATACTTGGTTTCTTAGGATATTTATCAGCTACCTATTCTTTTTCCCCTACTCCCCTATATTACTCGGCTAACCACACAAGTTATGCTTGCCACAACTTGCCAAATGCATCAAAGTTAAAGAGGAACACAATCATTTCAAAACTCCTTCAGAAGCCATCCCACCACTAAAAAAAATGCTTTTAAATTTTTGAAATGAAATCATGATGTGTAAGGCTTACTCCTTTTGCAGTCTAAGAGTAACACCTTGCACTAACAGGAAGGTCTAGATATATATGTTGCATTGAAATGTATGTTATAAGTGCATCTGATATGTGTTGAGTCGTGCATTGTTTCTTTTATACTATCAATCGATATGGATAATGAATATTGTGACTTGTTTGTTGAATGTGAACATAGTGTAACATTGGTATGTGAAACATATATCAATTTGCATGGGAAATGGTGATTGAATATTATATGGTGGTCGTGGAATGTTATATAGTGCATGAATAGTATGCGGTATGATTGTATCTGTTGGTGAATACTTTAATTGAATACGCATGTTATGAATATGGTATGGTTCAAATGATATGGCTTAAAATATTGTGATGTTTATGGTGTGATTATTAGTGCAGAGTTGGACCATATTTTGTTTCACCTGTGATCTTAAGTTTTTTTTATATGAACTACCATGAGTGGTCTTGGAAGATAAAACATACTCTCATTTTCAATGATCTTTGGAAAGGAATTTGTGAAGGAGAAGGAGAATTTTCAATGAGCACCTAAAAAACCCACTTCATATAAGGAGCTTTCCATTTGGGAAAACAAGAACAACAAGGCCTATGCCTTGATTTTCATAAATGAAGAGGTGATTCACCATATGTTTCCATTTTCAAATGATTTTGAAGCCTTAAAGAAGTTGAAGGAATTGTATGACTGATGCTCTGAACTTGAAGTTGTTCAATTTATGATCAAGTTGTTCAATCTTGAGTTGAAAATTGTTGACCCTCTTGCCTTAGCATCAGAAGTGAGATCCATTATGCATGACATAAAAGTCACTACTGTTGAAATAGATATTCCTCTAATAGCTTATGTCAAGGCACTATATCCCACCTATTCACTTTATCTTGAGTTATTTCAAGAAATTGGCAACCTTGAGGAGTTTATCTTTGACTCCCTTGAGAATAAATTTTCTCAAAGAGAAGTATTTTGGGAAGAATACATCTCCTTGATATTCAAAACAAGTTGTGTTCCTTGCACAAAAAAGAATATTCATGCACAAGATTCTTCTAGAGGAAGAGGTGGCCGAAGAGGAAGAGGAAGGAATAATTTTAGAAGTAGGGGGGGAAGACATTTCCAAGGAGAAAGGTCTGATAGTCATTGCAAATGATGCAATAGAGATGGACATGATGCTTCCACATGTAAGCTACCTTGCAAAAAATCGAGCAGGAAAGAAATGAAGGAAAAGGTTAAACATCTGGCAAAGGGAAAGGTAAAGCACCTAAGTCTTCCCATTATGTTGTGGCATATTGAAACATTGGAGTAACCAAACACTTATTCAATGCTTCATTTGCTTCATGGAAAGATTATTGGTTTCTTGATTCAGGAGAAACTTTCCACATAAATTTCAGGAGATATTTATTTGAAGAATTCACTGACAATGTTTATGGAGCAGTATACTTTACAAATAAGTCAAAACTAAAGCCATTAAGGCTTGGAACCATCAAGCTCAAATTGTCTAGTCTTCCATACTTTCTTCTACATGATGTTTTATACCTCCTAGAGCTCAGGAGATTTTATTTTCCTTTGGTCCACATCCCCCAACAAGGACACTCCATTCACATATTTGATGGCAAGGTTGAGGTCAAAAAAAGATCAGATCACTCACTTGTCATGAATGGGAAGAAGAAGAAATACTTATGAAGCTGCGAGGAACCTCTACTCGTGCACAAAACTTTTCATACAGTTCTCACTATTATGAAGGTACATTTCCATCAAGTCCTTTATGGCATGTGAGATATGGACACTTGAACTATGACAAACTTTGTTTGTTGAAGAAAAATGGTTTTACTAGCTTGCCTATTATTCCAAGGAAACTTAAGTAATTTGATGCTTTTATCTTAGGAAATCACAACAAATAGTATTTTCATGATTCTCATTCCAAAGCACATAGAAAACTTGAACTCATTCATTCTGATTTATGTGGCCCAATGCATGTTCCTTCTGCAAATGGTAATAAATATATGATGAAATTTATTGATGACTACACCAAAATGTGTTGGGTTTATTTATTTAAGAACATATATGAATATTTTGAAACATTCAAGAAATTTCATGCATGGATTGAAAATGATGCACAATCTCATGTTGGATCTATTCGTATTGATAATGGAAAATAATACACATAAAATGAATTTGAGAAATATCTTCACCAACATGGGATCAAACATCAAACAAGTGTGCCCTATAATCCCCAACAAAATAGAGTAGCTAAAATAATGAACATGGCAATCTTAAATATGGTACGCTCCATGATGTTTTTCAAGAATATTAAACTGATATTTTGAGTTGATGTTTTTATATGTGTTGTATATATAAAGAATAGGTTTCCATCTAATTTTCTAAAAAAAAGACTCCCTATGAAATGTGGTATGCCCACATTCCTTCGGTGAGGCATCTCAGGGTTTTTGGTTCCACCTATTATTCCTTGATACCCAAGGAACAAATAAACAAACTCGGCATAAGGAGTCACAAATGTATCTTCTTGGGGTATTAAAACACCTCCAAATCATACCGTCTCTATGATGAATTGAATAAGAAATTTATAATATCTAGAGATGTTATCTTTCTTGAATCTTCCAAAACTGATAATGTTCTAACTTTGTAACTAGAGAACCCATAGTAAAAACCATTTTGTTGTCAATGTTTCAAACCCCAACAGGGATCCATCATCAGGACTCTGATAATGTTGTTGAGCAACAACTTGATCACTTGGATAGATTCGTACATGAGAATTATTTCAAGAAGATACTAGGGAAGAAGAATCAAATCATGAAGGTGAAGATACCTATCAAAATACACAACCTATAGTAATCCCCGAAACTATAAAAACACCTAACTGGTTGAATTATACACTTCTAGATGTAGAATGCCATGGAGTAGCTCAAGGTACATTCAAGGAAAGAAAGAAGCCCAAACAATATTTTGGGTATGAAACCTACATGACAAATCTAATAGAATAAGAGCCATCCACTTTTGAGGAAGTTTTTAATCACCAAGAATGAAAGGATCACATGAATAAAGAATATCAATCTATAATGAAGAATGAAGTTTGGGAGATTGTACATAGGCCTAAAGACAAATCCTTTAAAAACTTCCAAATGGCCCTACAAGATCAAACATGTAGCAGATGAAAGTATTTATAAATATAAGGAAATATTTGTGGCTAGGGGCTTTTCTCAAAAGGAAGGCATCGACTATGAAGAGACATTTTCTTCAACAACAAGGTATACAACTATTCATGCATTGGTCTCTTTGGTAGGATCGATGGGATGGAACATCCACCAAATGGATGTCAAGACTACATTCCTGAATGGCACAATTAATGAGGAATTTTATATAGAAAAACCTTTTTGATTTGAAGTTAAATATATAAAGGTATATGTTTGCAGATTGAAGAAGGAATTATATGGCCTCAAGCAAGCACCAAGGGCATGGTAAGCTAGGATGGATGCATGCCTGCAATGATTAGGCTTCACAAAGAGTTATGTTGATCTAAACCTTTATATTAAGGTTGTGAAGGGAGAGTCAGTTATCATTCTTTTATATGTGGATGATATTCTCTTGATAGGTGTGGAAGATTGAATTGAAGAATGTAAGAAGAAACTAGCAACATTATTTGACATGAAGGATCTAGGGTTGATGCACTACTATTTGGGACTAGAAGTCTAGCAAGGACATGATGAGATCTATCTAGGTCAAGGAAAGTATGTGATCAAGATGTTGAATAGGTTTGACATGATGGATTTCAAACCAATGACAACCCCGATGATCATAAACTTAAAAAGACTAAGGAGTTATGAATAAATCCACGGGGATACTTCCAAGTATAGATAATTGATTGGCTCACTAATGCAATTGGTAAACACTCAGATAGATATGTTTTGTAGTAAATTTTCTTAGTCAATTCCAAGTGGAGTGAAGGCATGATCATTTAATAGTACAAAAACATATACTAAGATATCTACAAGGAACCATCCACTATTGTCTCAAAATATGATAAAAATAATGATTTCCACTTGATTGGATATATAGATTTTGGCTGGGGAGGCAGTGAGCAGGATGGAAGGAGCACTACCAGAGGAAGTTTTATTTTGCGATCCTCCATGATCTCATAGACGAGTAGAAAGTAAGAAACAATTTCTTTGAGAAGTGTTGAGGCTAAGTATATTGCAGCCTGTGAAGTAAGAAGAGAAGTTGTCTAGTTAAGGAAGTTGTTATCTAGCCTATTTTAAGGACCAATGGACCCTACAATGATACATTGTGATAACACCAATTTTATAAGATTTTCTGAAGACTTAGTATTTCATGGAAAGGCAAAGCATATCAACAACAAGTATCACTACATTCGAAATGTTGAACAATATGGTGTGTTGGATCTACAATACATCTCTTCCCAATAAGAATCTTTAGTATTTGGGAGACAAGATTTGTTTGGTTGATGTATCCTCCCTAGTTGAGAGGGAGATATTGGCACATCATTCTTGTCTTCACTTGGGAAGACGAATGGAGGATTGGGTAAGCATCTCGCATCTGATACTCTTTAAGGATGAGGTAGGGTATCCAAGGTAAGAGTAGTCGTGGATTGATATTCTTTAAGGACTAGCTATGCAAGATAAGAATATTCCAAGTAATCTCATACTCTGTGAATGCTCGAGTGGGGTATGTACCCTATGAGACAATCGTGATGGTGTCTATAAATCATTGGTACTGCCAGCATTGTGCTTTGATCTTGTGTAGAGATATAATTTTTAGTCAAGGCCTTTCTATATGACAATGTTGATCGATATGATGCTAAACATATGGGTTACCAATCTGAATCTTCTTATGGGATCTCTGCATAATGAGAATGTCCATGTACCATTTATAAATACCTACCTAGTTAAGAGGGAGTGTTGAAAAATGTGTAACTAGGTTTGATCTTCATAAAAATGAAATTTACTTTTGATTCTTGTATATTTTAAAATGAAAGAAAAATATTATTATTATTATTATTATTATTATAGAGCATGGGTTTCATGCTCAAGGTATTTTATTTTATAGGAAAAGCAACCATTGAGTTCTTTTAGGGTTTGTCCTAGGTCAAGAAGTCAAAAGAATCATTGTCATAAGTTGAAGACCCATCAAGCACATTGTAACTTGTAAAGAAAAATATTTTGTCATTAAAAGTGTCAAAATACCCTTCAAGAACAATTCAGCCTGGCAGCTAGGAAGTTGACATATTCTGAGGAGTAGCATCCACCTTGAAGAGCCTATATAAAGGAGGAAAGTTGACCTCGTTGAGACACATTCATCACTCACTCATTCAAGTGACGAAGAAGTGCAAAAAGGAAAGTGAAGAAGGAATAGGATGAAGAAATATTGTTTTTTGGCTAATTCTCTCTCACGTGTGCGAAGAAGAGAAGCTAGGGTTTATAGCTTCAAGGTTGAAATTCTCTATTTGGTGGAAGAGGACCAAATCTACTGGAAGAAGGGTATACTAGGTCACCTACTATCCCTAGACAAGGAAGCAAGTTAAGTGAATTTTATGGGAGATCTTGGAAAGCTAATTTCACTCACACATGTGGATGCAATTGTTGTTGCAAGGAGGTGAAAATTTCAGACCTGCAGTAGAGGCTAAAATTCTGAAGCTGGGGGTCAAATTTGTTTTGCTGGAAGAGATTTTACTGGGTTTAACTTAAAAAGGGGAAGCACATCATTCAAAAATTTTGGACTTGGTCTTATAGGGTATTTCTCTTGGTCTATGGGTCTTCTAATTCATTAATTGAAGAATCTATAAGAAGAGAACAGATTTTGCGGTTTTTCCTCTCAAGTGGAGAGGTTTTTACCCTGGATTGCAACATACATTATGTTTTCTTGTGTATTATTGTTTAGGTAGTTGTTTGATGATATCCAGACACAATAATAAGTAAATAAACTAATAAGTAAGAAAAATGAAAATACAGCACAGAGAATTATCATAACAAGAGAAATCATCCTAACCATTTCCCTTTAGATTTCTCAACAGGGGAGAGGAAATTCATGGAAAAGTTTGTGAATATGAGGTGACTAAGTGGGCCTTCATGAACACTTTCATAAGATTCAATACCCATGTATAGTTATAAATGTGTTTGGCTATTTTTTTCATTCATGAACAATATCTTGCACCCACTCCAGCTTCCCTATATATTCCAAAACTAGATCCATGCAATGGGAAACATATTGTGGTGGTTTCATGGAGAAGAGGTTAGGATAATATTTGAGTTTCCATTTTAGATGGTCATAATGGGTGTTTATAGGAGCTTTTGGCTTCTAGGAATTTGATCTCGAACTTTTAAACTGCAACATACTCGGTTCTAGTGCAATGCCTTTTCTTTTGTTCATAAACTAAGTGCTTCGATATTATGAATAAACTCTTCCATATCAACTATTTCTCCCTAAATTTACACCTCGGAGGGAGATATGGAGGTTGAAAACACATAAGCATGTGATGCAAACATCTGACAATAATCCCTGCAGATATTATGTTGTTTACCTCATGCTCGGTTTGTCTTTTCATGAAGTGAAAAAAATACATCCATACATTTTGATTGTTGGAAGTCATGGTCTTGGACATGTATAGAGGATATTTGTTGGAACTATGAATGAGAATATCTCAAAGCATGTTGACTTCCTAGTTCTTTTAATCAAACAAAAGGTGGAAGACATTTAGGAGGATGTTGTTAATGATTAGATTTTTAAGAGGATTATTCTTTTGGTCAATCATGTGTTGTTTGTATGTATCAATTGTATTTTTTGTTAAATTTATGTTTTTCAATACAGATGGTAGAACTTTAAGAAGGGGATTCAAGACGGTTCCATCTCCCACTAGCTTCATTTCACTAAAATTTCCCTACCTAGCACTTGCACTTTTGAGACCTTCAGTCACTAATGCATTATATATTCATATTGAAAATATATTTACATGGAACACATGGATTACTTTTAAAAACATGTTTGATACTCAATATGTAAAGAAAAGGGTTCAACATAACAATAATTTCTCAATAAAAAAATGGCTAAAGGGGGGTATGTTTTAGAGTACATCTCTCATTTGAAGAATATTTGGCAAGAAATTATGAAATTTAGTTTTAAAGATGTGGAAGATAATTTAATGACTAGCATTTTTATGAAAGGTTTTTCACCCTCATATAATCATTTTATAGATACATTACAAATTGGCAAATAAAAAATTTGACTCTCGTAGTGACTTGTTGATTCAAAATGATAAGACCTTTGGTAAAAATAAGAACTCAAGGGAATATATTCTATTTACCAACTCAAGGAAATGAGAAATATCAAGAGAGAGAGAGAGACTCATTTAATGAAAATACAAGAGGAAGATCTTGGCCTAATCATACTTACAAAGGAAGAGGAAGAAGTCAAAAATATGGTCATGATCATGGAAGAATCCAAGGAAGAGGAAGAAACGATCCAAATCAAAAATATTATAGAAGATCTCAATAAGCTGAAGAAATGAGTCAACCTAAATGCAAAATATCTCTTTGCATTAGCTATTTGGCAAAAGGCTATAGGAAAATAAATGAGAATATGCCAAAGAAGAAACAAAATTTCCAACAACATTCTAAATCTAATGCTTCAACATCAACCCAATATGAAAAAAATGAGGAAGAGGATTATATATTCATAGAAGCACAAGAAAATCAATGTGCAGATTCAGTGGCCACTAACGAAATCTACAAAAAGTAATTTGAAGATGATTAGATACTTGATACAAGAGCTACTTAGAATATGTTCTATAGAAAATATTATTTATGGATATATCAAGATATGGAACTGAATTCAATCTATTTGGTATATAATACAACTCATACGCGTCAAGGAAAAGGATCATTCCACTTTTTTCTTCCATGAATTGGAAAAGTGTTGCTTTCAAATGTATGGTATGTTCCAATATTTAAGAAAAATTGTTTTCCTTGGTATTCATTAGACAAGGTCATCAAATCATAATGGAAGATGGATGGATCAAAATTAATCAGTGAAACAAAATTTCAAGATAATAATGAAGGGATATGAAGATGGAAAGCTTCAAAGCTTACAATTATACCCCATAAAAAATAATTGGCAAAATCAGTGAATTCATCTCGTAACTCAATAAGATTATGACATTATAGTTTTGGCCACTTGAATTTTGATAGCTAGTAAACTTAAACCATATGAAATTGTTAAAGTATTCCCCATTTCTAAAAGGATACTGTCAATTGTGAAGCTTGTATCATTTAAAAACAAAGGATGGATCCTTCCCCATATGTACATGGTGAGAAAATAAATGTTTGCAACTAATCCATAATGATATCTATGAATTCTGTAGAATCCTCTCTTGGTGGATGCACATACTTTATTCTTTTAATAGACAACTTTACAAGGATGACTTGGGTGTGTTTTTTCAAGGATAAATTAGAAGCATTTCACAATTTATAAAAAATCAATGATAAGTTGAAACTAACACCAAGGAAAATATTGCTACTTTGAGAATATATAATGGTGGTGAATTCGCTACAAATTAATTCAATGATAATTTTTGAAGAAATGGAATAAGAAGATAGTTGATCAATTCTTATACTCCAAAAAAAATGGATTCATAGAAAGAATTAATTCCACACTAATGGAAATGGTCAGATCTATGATACACTTAATGGGGTTAAACACAAATCATTGGGCAGAAGTAATTCATACTACAGTTTATCTAAGGAATCGATCCCCCACATTAGCCTTAGATGGAATTACTCCATATGAATCTTCGTATGGTACTAAGCCTTTAGTAAATCATCTTCAAGTATTTACCTCCACTTGTTATGCCTTACTTCCTAGGGAAAAAATGACTAAATTAAAAAATCGCAACATGGAATTCATTCTTCTTGGATATTCAAATGAAAAGAAAGGGTGCATGTTGTTATATAATGGGAAGTTTATTATTATTCAAGATGTTGTCTTTGCTGAAACTGAAATTCAAACAGTTTAAGATCAGGATAATCACCTTAGTCACTTACAAAAGAAAGGAAACAATCAATTACTCAAAGAAAATCATATTGGATTAGGAAATACTTAACCCCAAGTATGAATATTCATGAGATATATCACTCTCTTTTAGATGAATATTGTTCAAAACGGGACATAACTACTACAATAACTTTAACACGAGGACAAAGTAACAAACTAAAGTAGCTCATATAATTACTAAAATATATCCATGAAGATGAAAAAAACACGATAGGGACCAGAAGTTCAACTCAATCAATTTTTTCCCTAGTATCTCATGACTCCATTGAATTGAATTTTTTTGTAGAAAGAGTAAAGCATAATGAATGGAAGCAAGAAATGGTGGATGAATTTGACTCAATAATGGCAAATAGCAAATGGAAACTTGTAGTTGTCTCAAAAATGATAAACCCTCCAGTTACAAATGGATTTACTACATTAAGTATAAAGAAAATGATGAGGAAAATAAGTATAAAGCAAGACTTATGGCTAAGATATTTTCTCAAAAACAAGGGTTTGAGTATGAAGAAACATTTACCCCAACAGCAAAGTGGAACACAATAAGAACAATGATAAATTTGGCTACATATGGATATGAAAGTGCCTTTCTAAATGGTGATATGAAAGAAGAAGTATACGTGAATCAACCCCTAGGATTTGAAATTGAAGGAAAGGAGAATAAAGTTTGTAAACTTATCCAAGCTTTAAGTGGCTTAAAATAGGAACCAAAGGCATGGTATGCCAAAATGGATGAATACATTCGACATGTTTTTTCTCATTGCATTGAGTCTAATGATACTCTATATTTCAAAATGAAATGTCAAAACTCAACCATAGTTATTATTTATGTTGATGACTTAATTATTATAGGAAATCATGAAGATCACATCAAGTAGGTGAAATAGAAACTTTGTAAGGGGTTCAAAATGACTAATTTGGGGCCACTTCGGTACTATGTTGGAGTGAAATTTTCACAACATCGTCATCAAACATTCCTTAGGCAAACCAAGTATGCCATAGAATTGATGAAGAAGTTTGGCATGGCATATTAAAATCCCGCTCTTACTCATCTGGAGCCAAATCTCAAACTTTATAAATTTGAAGGGGGGGAATTGTTAAACATTACAACTTATTGATAGTTAATTGGGAGCCTTATTTACTTTACTACCATGTCTCATATAGATTTTTCATATGCAATAAGTATTATTTCTAGATTTATATAGGCACGTAGAGAAAGTCACTTAAATGCAACAAAAAATTTCCTTAAATACTTATAGGAAACAATTTTTTTTGGTTTCTTTAGAAGAAGAACAAAAATTTGTATGTTGCATACTCAAATGTAGATTTTGTAGGTGATATTAATGAAAAAACATCAACATCAAGTTATTTAATGAACATGGGTTTAATAGCAGTTTCTTAGAGTTGTATAAAGAAGGCAACAATGGTAAATTCTTCAACATAGATAGATAGAATACATCTCATCTTGGGAAGCAACATGTGAAATTATTCAGCTACATAAAATCTTGCAATATATTAGTGTTATTCATAGATCATTGATTACATTATTAAATAATAATCAATCAACAATCAAAATAGCCATGAATCCAATCTTTCATAATAAAACCAAGTATGATGACACTTCTACTAAAATGATGAAAAATAGTAATATGCTTCACACATAGTAGTTTTATAGTTTCCACATAATTTGTAGTGTTGTCCATGATTACTTGGAGAAAGTGTTTAACCCCATCTTCCTCTACAACCCTTGTTACACATAGTGTTTTCACTGATGATAACAAGATGTCATTGATGCCAAAGGGAATGTCTAATATAGATGGATATCTTATATACCCTCATCAACGTATCAACAAGAATTTCAAGTTTATTGAGTTTTTGATAAGATATTGATTCCCTAATCATTGTATAAACATTATGAATGTATAGATCTCGTCGATCCCTTACCAATGGTATATCCACTCTAAAAGACTCCTCCAGGATGAGAAGTTATGGCCATTTGAAATTCAATATTAATTAAGGGACAAAACTATAGGGGAAAAAACCCAACATTAATGCATTAAAAAATGTGCATATTCAAGTGATTATATGGCTGATAGTGGCCCAACATGCATTAACTTTAATTTTGTTAAAGTTTGAGCATGTTTTCTCTGATCAGACAAATATGGTAATTGTATGATAAATTGAGTGACGAATTATGTTAGTTGCACAACAACTGACCAATCACATTGACCTAATCAAATGAGGGCATGTGGCATATGTTGGTTGGTTAGAGGTGATGATGATGATGATGATGTGGATCCTTTATATGAAAAAAACACGGCTCATGGCAACAAGTGGCATGACACATTGATCTGTATCCTTTTAATTCAAGGATGCATATAGAATTGCATTTAAAAGAGCATGTAACCATAAGATGCATACACATAAAAGAAGTGGAAATAGAAGGCATCCATGAGAAACAAATACACACAAGTTGATAACGGAGTTCACCTAATGTGGGTTACGTCTCTGGGCACTGCTCAATGTGGGGAGGCCACTTTAGTTAATCTTCAACGAAATCAAATTACATGCAATTACAAAAATACACCTTATACCTCCACTTCCTGAGGATGGCCTGAAAATGCACACCTCTATTGCAGAAACAGACTACATTGCTGAGTTTGAGGTGAAAATTTGTGAAAAATGATTGTAAACTCAACCCCCTTTTGACTTGGTCAAATTTGGGCTCTCCATGAATATCAAATATTCCTCAAAGATTCTCTTTTGTGAGATAACTTAAATTTGGTTTCACATACAAAGAAACCAGTCATATCATCGTGTTCCTTGCAAAAAACTGAGAATAATGACTATAAAGTTGGTCTGGTTCTGAAACTATCATTTTCGGGCCTCTAGGGAATCTTTCAGATTCCATGCGGATTTTTGCGCCAAGGTTCAAACTTCATGCTTCTACCCTCAACATTATGCTCCTGAAAAATCCACCATGCCATCAGACTCCTGGTGAACTTCTGGTTCATTTGAGTATAAACGTGATATGTTTCTGCCATTATCAAAATTTTGCCGCCAGGGAATATTTTAGATTCCTCATGATTATGTTCTAAGAATATTCTTTGGATATTCCCCTAGAGTATTCGATGAAAATTAATTCTTGAAAAATGTGCCCACTCCTGGTTCCTGCATTAGGGTTCTAGCATCTCGATTCTGGTCATTTGTCATGGTTCCGCTCCTTGGGCTCACAACTCCTTTGTTCTTTGCCCATCCAACGGGCGAGTTTAAATAAATGAGGTTTTGTTTATCATTCCAAAGACTTGTCCATGGGCGCTTGGTTGGTGGATGGTATATAAGGAATTTCGTTAGTGTGTGGCTTGGGTTCAAAACCTTGCAGTCACCATTTTAAACATAGTACAAAATGATATTCCCCATAGCATATGTTATCTACCATTGCCCATAAATCGTAATGTTTTGTTTTTTTTAAGCCTTTGTTTTGTAACCATATATATTACTATTTTTTTAACATATGGTTTGTAACCAAAAATATATATTACACCCATAAGATATTGTTTCTTTTATTTTCATAACACCATATTTATATATGGTTATAACCCCTAAGGCTTTGTATTATGTTTGTTTTAACGACCGTGGAAATTATTTTTTACAATATTTACCCCAAACATATTTCGTTGGTTTGTAATGCCCTTAATCATAAGTTCATATGATTATCATTTATATCCATATTTAATATAATAACCAATTATTATTATCATTATTATTATATTTGTTTTGTATTTTTATGCGGGGTTAGGAAACCAATGTTGAAGTATGATGTGTCATTAACTAATTTACCAATCAAATGCCACATAAACTTAGTGTTTCCCACTTTCTTATGTAACTTGTAAATTTCCGACAGTGATAAGTTGGTCATTTGGACTTGGATTTGAGTTTCATTTACGCCATTGGAATCAGGATGATGAGCACTATGTTCTAGTCCTAGTTTCAACAAAATCTGGGAAGATTGATTCAATAAAATGATGAGCAATGAATGAATTGTCGTGAGTTTTAACCCTCGTCTCCTAGGACTCAATCCAAGGTGGTTCCAACATGCCACAAGAGGCGAACCTTGATAGGTCCTCCCACCCATAAATATATGTAGATCATTGTCGAATGGTGACGAGGGAGGTTGTGTGTGAGCCCAAGGGAGCGTGAGTTATTTGCCTGCAAAAACTAGAGGTCGAAACTGTGTGCTAGGGGTCTCACACAGGAATGAAATTCAATAAAGATTCCAGGAAATTTTGTGGAATATTCTCTGGAATATTCTGCAGATAATCTTATCGGGAATCTAAAAGGTTCCCTAGAGTCCCAGAGGTCACCAGCACTAAACAGGGTCAACTTTATTGTCATTTTTCACGATTTTTCACCACGAATGCAATGGTGCAGAATGTTTCTACAGTAGAGGTGTGCATTTTTAGACCATCCCCAGAAAGTGGAGGTATATGGTGTCTTTTCATAATTACATGTAATTTGATTTTGTTGAAGATTAATGAAAGTGGCCTCCCCACATTGAGCAAGGCCCATAAATGCACCCCGCATTGGGTGAAATCCATTATCATCTTGTGTGTCTTTGTTTCTCATGGACTTGTTTTATTTCTGCTTATTTTATGTGTATGCATATTATGGCTACATGCTCTTTTAAATGCAATTTTGTATGCATCCTTCAAGTAAGAAGACATGGATAAAGTTTGGTATCAGAGTGGTCTTCTTGTTGATGAAAATTACGAATGTGAATGATAACCAAAGATTGAATGTGCAACAAGAAAATAAAATGGAGGATCACAAAGATCTCTACGAAGCCTTCTACAAGATGGCAATAATGGTAGATATAATGTATGTAAATTAAGAGGAAAAAATGGAAAAAGTGGAACATGAGAAAGAGAGAGCAGAGGATGATGCTCCATCTCCATCTTCGAGTGAATATTATTCTTCTTCATCTTCTTCTCATCATTCAAATGAAGAGATCAATTGAAACCTTCAAGCAGAGAATGTTGAATTGAGGAGTTCTACAAGAATTCGAAGAGGAGAAGTAGAGATTGCAACTTCAATTTTGAGCCATGAAAGAGGCCTTGGAAAACTTGAAGTGCAATGAAGGCTTATATAGGCCATTATTGCCTACTTCAGAACCAACAACTGAGATAAAGAGCATTGGTAGTTATTCAGTTTCATTTTCACTTGATGATGATGATTTGGGTGATTTTGAAAATCACACTACAAGAATTGGTTCAAGATTAATGAATAAGATGGGATATGAAGGCAAGGGCCTAAGAGCTAATGGGAAAGGCATTGTGAATCCCATACAAGTGGTGGAATTACCATGACATGTAGGATTGGGATATGTTAGAAAGGAAGAAACAGGAGAATCTTCAGGCGAAAATTCTAAGACGATGAAGGATGTTGAGAGTACATCACAATCCTCCAGTGATTGTGATTGCAGGTCATTTCCAAATGGAAGTAAGCATTCCAAAGAGAGGGCTAAAGCAAGTTATAAAAATTCTCAGTATTCTAAAGTTCATTTTGATTACAACCAAATTGGTAATAGTGAATAAAACTTATGGCATCGAAACCCATGTAGTTTTTGTGGTTTGTATAATGTTATAGAGTGTTGGAAAAATATGGCAACAAGAAAGAGGACAAGATGTGAAAGGCCTTCTCCACATCAGGGAAGGAAGAAGGTTAAGCAGGTCTAGAGGAAGAATATTTTTTGGCAATCATTACAATAGAGGTGGACATCAAAGAGCCACATGTTGGAGGCTCCATCTAGAGCAGCATATCAAGAAGGATAAAGTGCTCACGTAGGAACCAGTTGGTAAAATTGTTTAACAAGAAAAAAAACTCCAAAATGATGACCCATGTGAGAGATGGTTTTATTAGATAGTAGCTTGTTATGGCTGCATTTTGTAAATCACATGTTGTGACATGATTGTAAAATGGATGAAATCACTTATTAAAGAAACATGATGATGTTTTTGGCCTTTTTGTTTATAGTTGGGGTATTGGTTTCTATTATGATTCTGATGTAAACTTGACCAAAGAGTGTGTGATAAACTCTTGGCAAGTATGGGGTTGTTTGGGTCATGATTGGTCTTGTAAAAGAATGTGTATGTTGTGAGTTTTACTACAGGTTTTCATAGGGTGCAGGTGTCAGTTCATCATGTATAGCTCTGAAGAACAAAGGTGAAGGAGAAGGAACTGTGGCATGTTAGGACACTTCTTGTGCAGACAAGGGAGCACAAAAAATTGCAGAATTATGTTCATGGTTTTGGAGGACCAAAATCTCCTCAATGAGGAGGAATGATCCAAGTGGCTCTACGAAGACTCAAGGACCAAAGAGGGCTTAGAAAAGGCTCAAGAATCAAAGTTATTATATTTCATCGAAACCAAGACTAGAACTTAGAGCTCGTCATCCTGATTCCAACAATGCAAACGACACTCAAATCTGAGTCCTTATGAACAACTTATCACCATCGAAAATTTACAAGTTACACAGGAAAGTGGGACCCACTAAGCTTATGTGGTAGTTGATTGGTCAATTAGCCAATGACACATCACACTTCAACATTGGTCTCCTAACCCTACATAAAAACCAACATATATATATATATATATATATATATAATATATATATATATATATATATATATATATATATATATAATATATATATATATATATATATATGATATATATATATATATTGTGTTTTTATGTAGGGTTAGGAGACCAATGTTGAAGTGTGATGTGTCATTGGCTAATTGACCAATCAACTATATATATATATATATATATATATATATATATATATATATATATTATATATATATTATATATATATATATATATATATATATATATATATATATATATATATATATATATATAAGTGGTTATATATATATCAAATATGGTTATAAATGATAACCATATAAACCTATGCTTAAGGGTGTTACAAACCAACAAAATATGTTTGGGGGTAAACATTGTGAAAAACAATTTCCATGGATGTTAAAAAAAACATAATATAAATCCTTGGGGGTTATAACCATATTTATGCAAATACAGTAAACAATATAGTATGGCTGTAATATATATGGTTGGTTACAAACTATATGTGAAAGAAAAGTATTAATATATATGGTTAAAAAAAAAAAAAAAACATTATGGTTATTGGCAACGGTAGATAATATATTCCACGAGGATTGATCATTTTGTACTATGTTTAAAATGGTGATCGTAGGTTTTTGAACTCGGGCCGCATGCCAACGATATTCCTTATATACCATCCACCAACCAAGCACCCATGGGCAGGTCTTTGAAATGACCACCAAAACCTCCTGTATTCAAACTCACCTTTATATTTGATGGCCAGAGAATGGAGGAGTCATGAGCCCAAGGAGCAGAACCATGACGAATGGTCGGAATCGAGACGTTGGAACCCTAATGTAGGAACCAAGAGTGGGCACAATTTTCAAGAAGAATTTTTTAGAGAATATTTTATGGGAATATTCTAAGAATATTCTTGCAATAGAATCATGAGGAATCTAAAAGATTCCTTGGGGGCAAAATTTTGGTAGTGGCATAAACATATCAAGTTTATAGTGTAATGAACTAGAATTTCATCAGGAGTTTGATGGAATAATCAATTCTCTGATCCAAGTGGCAGATTTTTTAGCAGTAGAATGTTGAGGGTGAAACCATGAAGTTGGAGCCTTGACTCAAGAATCTGCATGGTATCTGAAAGATTCCCTAGAGGCCTGAAAATGACTATTTCAAAACCAAGCCAACTTTATACTCATTTTTCTCAGTTTTTTGCAAGGAACGCGAGGGCGTGATTAGTTTTTTTTTCTGAGTAGCTGAATTTATATCAACCCATAGAAGAGAAACTTTGAGGAATATTTGAGTCTCGTAAAGCCCTTGATCGAGTTAGAAGGGGGTCAGGTTTACAGTCATATTTCATGATTTTTCGCCAAGAATTCAACCATTTTTTTATATTTCTTTAGTATAGTTATGCATTTTTACTTCGTCCCCAAAAGTGGAGGTATAAGATGCATTGATGCCATGTCTTCTTTTGATTTTTGTTGAGATGATGAATTGATGTTGAGGTTCTTGTTTCCATTTTGTTGAAGGATCCTTGTATGCCACTTCATGTGAGAGTTTTGATATTTTTTAATGTTGAAGGAGAGCTTATATGAGTGGGAGTTCTTATAAGAGAATGTCTCGTGTAGAGACATGCCACTCTAGTTAAGGGAGTTCTTCCTTGTATTTACAAAGAGCACATCATGTGCTCATCATCATCTTGCAACACTTAATGAAGTGGCCTCCCCTCTCTTGACATCGGGCTTGGAGATGTAATGCACATTGGATGAAATATGTTATCAAGTTGTGTGTGTTCTTTGATTTTATAGTTGGATTTATGTTTCCTCTTCCTTAAAGTATGAACATGTGGTTTTTCATACTCTTTCACATGCAATTTTTCTAACATCACAGAAGTAAAAGATCTTGGTTAATTATGGTAGTTGAGAGAATTTGGATCACATGTCAACATCCTACATTAGCACAATCGCATGACACCACTAGTTACTACCACATGGCAGGGAAATTTGGCAGTTTTTTATTGGTGGAAATTCCAAATATGGGTGACACATGGCAACCCTCATGGGCTATCATGTGGTATGATGATGTCATGTTGATGTCATCGTGTAGTTAACCAATGACCCCAAAAATAGGGTCACATGAAATGAGGTTATGAGGTATGGTAATATGGACATGGTTGTGTGGAGAAAAGGAGGGCTATGACTTATTACTTTTGAGTCATTAAAAAGGTCATATGATGGAAAAAAATGTGGTCACATGGGTTGAATTATGGAATTAAGGGCATAAACAATGTCCCATGGTCGGCCATCATATGCCATGGGACCACCGATTAGATATATATAAGTGCATGAGGTGCTTAGATCTGGATATGAAAAACTCGTGAATGAATAACCATATCAGTGATGAGGATTCTCTATGGTGAATGTGATGAAGTACTCCTCGAATTTAATGGTTTGTTTCTCTAATTATTCTCATTCATTAGAAGTATGTGTTTTATTTATGGTTCCATTTATATGGTGACGGTTCATGGAGGTAATATAATATAGTGTGGATATTTTTGTTGACAAAGTTTTGGCAGAATGTTGTGATAGCATAGCCCCAGCTTTGTGAAAGTCTGGAATATTGGATGGTCATTGAATTTGATTGGCTTTAGCCTTATATATATCAGAAAATTTTGGCAAAGAGCAAGGTCTAGAGATTGGAAGCATATAGGCGGTGGTATAGCTAAAGTTTACATAAACGATAGTGGAGGTCTGATGATATGATATAGCTTAGTGATCGGTCTATACCTCATTAAATTTAATGGACTAACTATAATCACGATTTTATCTGAGGAAAAAAGCTTTATATTTTGGTTGTACATATAATAAAGGCAAAGGCACATAATCACAATATTTCAATGGTGGAAGAGTGGTCTAAACTCACTAAGATCTGAAGGAATGTTAATAGAGTCAAGTGATTATTTTGGCAGGATTTATATCTATATATATATATATATATAGCAAAGGCTTGACACACAATCAATACTTTTGTAGCTTTGGTGTTGTATGACTTGGCCAAAGGAGCATTGTTCATTTGTTTCATAGTGGGTTGACACTAGTATACGTCAATGCACTGTGGGGTTGATGACTGAGCCACTACCATATATAGAATGAGTCGATACATGGGATCGACTCCTACTTAGCCATGTCATATCATAAAAAATCTGGATGAACTAGAACCATCGATGCATATCAAATACACAAAAACAGAGATTGAGTGTTGGTCGAAACTAGCACATTGGTAAGGTGGCCCAATTTCATTGGCCATAATGCTAATATAAATTGATACATTGTATAGTTAGGGTGGGATCACATCATCCAAGTGCATTCCTTGAGTTAAGCCTTGTCATAACAAAAGGACTCAAAGAGGATGACACAACAAGTCAGATGGTATAGTGGAGTTGGAAACAGATGTGTTGTAAGCCGAAGGTCATTGGTTTAATCCACTGGGTACTAAGGTTTGAATTATTTTTATTTAAATTACTTTTCCGTAACAGTCTCATTTTGTCAAAAAACTAAAAATTTGTAGTATAAATTATGTAGCATCAATGCCAGAAAAGGACCATTTTTTCTAACGTGCCTGGAAAGGGGCATTTTGTATAATTATTAATTTAATATATAGTTTTGAATGGTTTTTAGTAGTTTTGGGGCTCATTTTTTAGCTAATTTGGAAATTGGAAGAAGCACGGTTATCAATATTAAGAGATGGATGCTTCTAAGGGCATAAAACGTTTCATTGGTATATTTTTGATGATTAAAATCCATGTTATACGTATTGAGGGCCTATGATCATATTGAATTCTTTTTGAATTTATGGGAGAAGAAAGTTCTAAGATGAGTCAATTGTGACTAGATTGATGCATAGGTTAAAGCATAGAAGTGACAAGGTATGACAAGGTATGGATAGTAGTATGACCATATCATATTATTCATTTTTAAGACTTATTTTATTGAAGAGCGGATGGATCCATTGTGAAATATTTTGAAAAGAGGTCCACAAGGAGTTTCAAAAGGAGGTGGGTGCCTCCAGTAAGGTTGGAGCCTAGAGAAAGTTGGATATTTCTCATCACTCGAGTTGGAGCCTCAATCAGGTTGGAGCCTAGAGAAAGTTGGAGCTTGCTCATCATTGAGGTTGGATCCTAAAGAAAGTTGGAGCCCGCTCATCCTAAAGGTTGGTGCCTCAATCAGGTTGTAGACTACAATGAGTTTATCCTTGCACATTTCTTGAATTTGATTCCTCAATCAAATTGTAGCCTACTACAAGTAGTAGCTTGCATATCTTGGGGGCTAGTGCCTCTAGTAGGCTGAATCCTGCAAATCTATGTCATAAATTGAAGAATAATAAGAAGAATTTGTGGTTTTCTCCCTTATGGTTTTCCATGTAAAACCTTATGTATACTTGTGTTGATGTGATGGTTTCTTGATGTCTTGCTAATGTGATGATAACTTTGTGATTCATCGCTTTGTTTGTTGATATGTTGCAAATGGTTATGATGCATTGGTTCTTTTTTTTATTGATGAAAAGTTGTGAAATGATTAAATTTCCTTTACTTGATTCACTTACCCCCCACCCCCCAGTGTGAACTTTGGTCCAACACCTTTGTGAAATGTGAATATGTTTTATTTACATCCTTTTACATGTGAATATGCATCAAGGGATTTCAAGAGCATGGTTCCTTCAAGTCATGCCACAAGAAAAATGATGATTGTTCAACCAGTTTAAGCTATCAAACCATTTAACAAATTTGTGAGGTTGTACTCTCCCATGACATTTTTTGTTGAAAAGTGTAACTAGGTTCGGTCTTCATAATGACATGTAATTGTGATTTTATGTAAAGATATGTAAATAAGAAAAATAATTATTGTAATGTTTGCATCATGGGTTTCATGAACAAGAGATTTTATTTTTGAGTCAAGGTTCCCATTGAGAGCCTTTAGGATTTTTTTCATCTAGTCATAAAAGAATAAAAGATATATTATCATGTAATGAAGTCATGTTACACATTGTAAAGAGTCACACTTGTCTATGTAAAGTATTCCTCCAAGACCTTGTCACTAGCCCTCTTCAAGTCAGCCTACAACAAATGGAGAAACCTAAAAGATCATGTCGGCCCTCCCTCAAGTGATCATGTCAACATAAAGGACATGAGACAATGTGTATATAGCCACATTTGACCCCACTTGAAGGCAAGTAATTCGGTGAAGAAGAACCTACAAGCATAAGTGTGAAGAAAGGACTATATAAGAGAAGGGAAGAACAAAAGAAGGATAGTGAAGAAAGGGATTCTTCTGGGATTCTGATTTGGGCTTGAATACTCTCCTATGTGTGAAGGAATCAACTCTAAGGGCATAGAGAGAAGGTTAAATAACTTGTTGCTACATTAAGGTGACCTTGGTTGGGTATAGAATCTTGCAAGAGGAAGCCGAGGAGAAGTGTTATAGATCTCTCTCTCTTGAAGAGACTAATCAAGGAGCGAAGAGTGTTCTAGAGTTTCTGGAATAGGGTTAACCCAAGAGACTGAGATTCTCTAGGGAGGTCAGGAATAGAACTTTGAAGAGAAGGGACCGATATTCTTTAGGAAGACAAGAAGAGAAATTTGAGACTCTAGAAGGAAGCCGAGAAGAATAGTGTGGAGAGAAGGGACCGAGATTCTCTAGGAAGCCAGGAAGAGCAATTGGAGACTCTAAAAGAAAGCTGAGAAGAGCAGTATGAAGAGAAGGGACCAAGATTCTCTAGGAAGTAGAGAAGATAAGCTTGAGACTCTAGAAGGAATCTGAGAAGAGTAGTGTGAAGAGAAGGGACCGAGATTCTCTAGAAAACCAGGAAGAGCAGTTTGAGACTCTAGAAGGAAGTCGAGAAAGGGAAGAGGAAGAACATCGAGGAGGCTAGTGACTTTGTCTTGGGAGGACTCTAGTGTCAAGGGTTGGTTTCATAGTCTTGGTATTCGTCAACTGAAGATCTATAAGAATAATTTATGATTGGGTTTTCCTCTCAAAGAGTGAGAGGTTTTGGCCCTAGCTAACAAGCCTACATAGTGTGTCACTTATGTTCTATTGTTTATTTCATAATTGTCTTGATGAAAATAACACAATAATAACATAATGAAGAGAAGATCATAATCCAAGAAGTAAAATTATATCACAATAAATTATCAAGAAGAGAAATCTCCTAACTAATGATGCCCTAGATTTCTCAACAATTTTAATGCTTTCCAACTATGCCTTGACACGCTCCAACTCATCATATAAATATTTCCCCTTAAGTTCACTATAAGATGGGAATTTGTATCTAGGATGAAAAATTACAATCACATCCACCATGGGATAATAAAAAATGAGGCTTTACAATGTTAAACGAGGGGTTTTCATGGTTATAGAGCCTTATTACAACCACATTTTTGTAACCACCCCATCCCACACTTACCCAAGTTCACTATCCTAGCAGGGTAAACATGAGATGAAGATTTATTATGGCATGACCCAACCAAGATTTAGTTATGAAAGTGGGGTTAACACTTTACTTCTCACAAACGTCACTCAAGGCTTAGGACACTCAAGGACCAAAGGACCATACCAGGTGACCAGACCCTAAGTTGGGGTTGTTTTTCTCACATCTTAAGGCCCAACCACATGCAAAACAAGGAAAGGGTGCAATTATAGGGCTGTAACCGCATGAATGACATTGTTTCCATTCATTTGTAGCCCAAAATCTCCATTTTAGAGGGTTGGGTCTCGATCTCTAAGCCACTTTTCTAGGCCAACCTCTATATCACTACCAAGAACTATCTTAGACTTTCCATAATCACTATTGACATAAGGACAAATCTAATCATACAAAACTTGAACAAGAATTAAACACATAGATGCCTAATCCATAATAAACATTTCATCAAACACATGGTAAACATAAGAGTTACAGGTCATGAATGCATATCTGATCATAAGAGTCTGAGATTCATCTAAGAATCACCAAGAAGGATTTATTCCCTCTCCATATAGCTACAATAACATTTGTTATTCCATATATTCATCAACCATTCAATAGCTTATCAAAACATGTAAATATTCGTAGATATAATACATCATATAACTAGCATATAACCATAAAATAACCAAAATATAAACCTTGGAAAATAAGCCATAATATCACCAACATAATCACTACAAATATACATGAATCACACTAGAAGAATAGATCTTATTAATATATGAAAAATACCAACCAAGTCAGGGATGTCCACATACCACTTGACCATAGATTGGGCTGAACCAATTCTCTCTTTCATCCAATCACTCACACACCATATTCCAAGCATGAATGTGGGATCCCATGGAATAAATCAAGACATAACCAAAGTAGGGATTCCAAAGGCCAAACCACCTCAATCCTCAACCACAGTGATTCCACCTCCATAGTTGGACATCACCGACACCAACTAGATTGGTCTCTACCCAAGTTTTCTAGGGCTCCACGAACTAGTAACTCAACCCAAATCCTTCCAGGGCTATAGATCATTTGTCGAAACCAACTCTAGGGACTAGTAAGTCATCCCACCAAGGGCTCCAAAGTGTTTGTCCCAACCTATGTTCCAGGACTAGTAACTTAACCCAAGTTGTTCCATGGCTTTAGAACTGTTTTTTTCCAACACATAGCCATAAGGAATTATGAGCACTAATAAAAAATAAATCAAGTGGAAAACCCACAACACCATGGCTATCTAGGAAATGGAAAGGCAAGGCTAAAATCACTATCAATCTCAACAAATCTCCATGTCAATGACAACACAACCATAAAATCATATGCATATTACCATGCCTCTAAAAATCAGTAAGTAAATCACACATGCAACCTATTATCTACAAACAAATCAAGTTGTAGTTGTTGATCCACCTATTTCCTTGTGATTTCATGCTTTCCTTTGCCTTCTTTCTCCAAATCCTATGTATGTCAAAGTGCTCCAAGAATACTCTAAGTGTGCAAGAGTGTGAGAGAATGCGAGAATAAAAGAGAGCTCCACCCAAAATCTATCAAAAATGTTAATTGACAAAAGTTGTGAACTAATCCTTAGAAGACCTTTTTGTTAGAAAATCATATATTACAGAGAAATGGAACACATAAAATATTGCATAAATATAAACACATAAAACGCATAAAACAAGAGAGAGACAGATATACGTGGTTCACCCAGTTTGGGCTACATCCATAGAGAAACAACCAACCCTTCTTTTTATATTATCCAACAAACTAAAGAAATACAACCTACAGGGGATCCGCTATAACACCCTCTTCGTTCTCAATCTCCTCCCTTTTCCTCACTCAGAATACAGATATCCATAGACACAATACAATTCCCTCATATATAGCAAGGGGTTGCCTTCTAGGGCAAAAAACCCTAAACAAAACATAACTTCTACCGTCAGATCATCCGCCTAATGAACGACCCAGATTGACTAGAAATTGTGGAGTACTGAAGAAGGTATGTTTTTATTGATTATTTTGTCATTTTTCTTTAAAACTCATAACTTCTTTGCATCATGAATTAGGTAGATAATAAGAAATCATGACAAAATCCATGGGATTTATACGCAACATAAAAACACTAATAATTTCCATTTCTATGCAGGAAAAAGGAAAAAAAAAAGATTGTCATTCCAAAGAAAAAGACAAGGTCAAGTTAACTACTGTCCCTTTGGCGGGGAACCACATGCAAACAAGGTGATCCAAATTAAAGCATATCAGCCAAGGAAAGGAAAAGGAGATATCGACTTGGCAGAAGAGAATAAATGGATAATTGGGAATTAACAGTTTGGCGAATCCCTCAGGATCCTTTGATCCTGAGGGATCACTGCCTTAACTATTTTTGCATCATTGATATCTCCGTGTTAGCTATTATAAAAAGGGGTAGCACCGCTAGCCCGAGGGAGGATCTGCTGTCATTTTTCTATGTAACTTTTCTCTGTATTTGAGACTTTGATCATCGACTCTCATTGAGAAGTGATCCGCTTTAACTCTGTTTTAATGCTTTAATATAAAACTGGTTTCTGTTCCATCTTTCATCCTGGAATAATCTCAAGCAGAAATTGGAAATTTATTAGAAAATTTTAAAACTGACATATTGGGGACACTAACAACGCAACTTGATATTATGTAGGCCAAACAAAAGCAAGCAGAAGCATACTAGAATTTGGCAATCTTCTGTCCCAAATGCATAAAGAAACACAACCATAAGGAGTGTCCATTAGACACAATCCAAAGTTGTGCCATTTGTACAAAAGAACACTCTACAGAAAGTTGTCCCTCACTTCCTGGATTGAAAGCAGTATACAAGGAAGCAGAAGAAGAGCCAGAATCGATGTATCTACTTAATCACCACCGTCAATCGCAACCACGACAATCAGGTATGTTTTCAAACCCAACATCTTCTTTTCAGCCTCCACAATATCATGCTCAACAATATAATACAATGTGGCAAAATCAACCTCCCTTCCCGCATTGGTCACAACAGTCATTTCCTTCATCATCTCCATGGCCGAATCAAGCAATCCAACCCAATTGGCCAAATTTTCCCTATACCCCACCACATTGGCAAAATAATGTATATCCAACACAATGGACCCCTCCTACTTCACAGACTCAAGCCTGGCAGACAAACTGGCAAAGACCAATGAATCAGCTAGTAGGAACCATCCCACTCCCTCAACCTACACTGTCAGCCTTACAACAAAACCCCTAACCTAACTTAAGACCGCAACTCCCAACCCAACCCAACCCTAATCTGAATAAAGGACCGGTCCAATCTATTGAAATAATTGAAACACTAGAAATAGGAACTGATCTAAGGGAGTGCAATGACCTTCAATTAAAATCTGGGTGTATCATCGAAACAGAGGGAGATAAAACAGCTCAAGTTGAAAATCAGTTACCTATAGAACAACCGCCACAAGAAGAGGACGTGACTAGAAAACAAACTCATAATCAAGCAACCACATCCTCTCCCCCATTCCCATAACGATTAGTTATACCTCGACCTATACAATATCCTGATTTTGATATTCTGGGAGATCTAAAAAACTTGTACATAAAAATCCCATTCCTCCAAGCCATTCAAGACATTCTGATATATGCAAACACTATCAAAGAGCTATGTATAAAGAAACCAAGGAAGAAAATAACAAATAATCCAAAAGTCCATGTAGTTGGCACTCTATCCGACTTATTATCAGGAAAAGAAACACCTGTTAAGTACGAAGACCTAGGAAATCCAATAGTAACTGTATAAATCTATGGTCAAACCTTCTCAAATGCCTTAGTTGATCTAGGAGCTGCAATTAATATCTTAACAACTACCACTTGCCTAAAACTGGGCATTACATCAGTAGAACCGACCTCTACCTTACTAGACCTGGTTGACCAATCTGTGGTTAGGCCAGAGGGCACACTACATGATGTCATGGTATCTGTTGACTCCTGGGAGTATCCAGCCGATTTTCTGATAATAAACCCCAAAAACCGACTCGATGGACATCCATTGATTTTAGGAAGACCTTGGCTTGCAACTACCGATGCTTATATTGGCTGTCGACAAGGCAATATCACCATAACTAGAGGGGCAAATATCAAGAACCTAGCTTTATATCCTCTAGCACAGCCAAGTGTCACAATAATAAAAACTAACAAGCATCCTGTATCATACCTCACCGAAAATATTAGATCTCCATTAACCATAGAAGAGGCCCTTGATTTCAAACACCAAACAGAAGATGATGCCATTAATAATTTTATTAGCCAAGCTGAACCCAGATCCCACATACAATGTCACATGATAGAAGTAGCATTTGATAATGAATTAGAAAAATATCCTCTTAAGGATACACACGATCAAACAATACCTACTACCTCTGTTTCAAATAGAAAAATTATAGAAATTGAGCCAGGAAAGACTTTAAACATTAATGCCAACCTGAGTTCCGAACAAGAAGAGAAGATCATCCAACTATTGAGGAAATATAAAGAAGCATTTGTATGGGACTACCCTGATATGAAAGGAATTGATCCCCAGTTGTGTACACACCACATTTACGTAGAAAAGGATGCGAGACATGTTCGCCAACCACAAAGGAGACTTAATCCTCATCTAAAAGACATTGTAAAAGATGAACTTAAAAAATTTTTAGACGTCAACTTTATCTACCCTATCTCCGATAGTAAATGGGTCTCTCCACTTGTTGTGGTACCAAAAAAGAATGGAAAGTGGAGGGTTTGTGTAGATTATAGAGAGCTAAATAAAGCAACACAAAAAGACCACTTTCCCCTTCCATTCATTAACCAAGTATTAGACACTTTGGCAGGAAAGAAATTATTTTCTTTCTTAGATGGCTTCAGTGGATACAATCAGATTTAGATTGCCCTTGAAGACCACGACAAAACCACTTTTACTTGTCCTTGGGGAACATTTGCCTATAGAATTCTACCTTTTGGCTTATGCAATGATCCTGCCACATTTCAAAGGGCTATCCTTAGTATCATTTTAGACTTAATAAATGAAGAGCTCGAAGTATACATGGATGACTTTACACCATACGGAGACGATTTTGACCCCGCATTGGACACACTAGAAAAAGTCCTGCAATGCTGCATTGCTACCAAGATTTGTTTGAGCCACGAAAAATACTATATGATGATGAATGAAGGACTTATTATAGGCCATTATATCTCAGTAGCTGGCATACAGGTATACCCAGCCAAAATACAAATAATTTTGCTAATTCCTACTCCTACCACTCAAACAGAGGTACGCAATTTTCTTGGATTTTCTAGTTATTATAGAAGGTTTATAGAACATTTTTTGCATATTGCTGCACCTCTATATGCACTGACGGGTAATTTTGACTTTCTTTGGATAGAAAAATGTGACCATGCTTTTCAGGATCTGAAGAAGCTTGTGTCCAAAGCCCCAGTCCTTCGAGGACCAAATTGGGACCTGCCATTTCAAATTTCATCAGATGCCTCAGATACAGCTATTGGAACAGTCCTTGAGAAGGAAGAAGATAAAAAACCATATGCAATTTATTATATTAGCAAGAATTTATCTCCTGCAGAATTAAATTATACTGTTACTAAAAAGGAATTTCTAGATGTAATACATGTTGTCAATAAGTTCAGGCATTACATTACTGGATATCCTGTTATCTTGTATACAGATCACTTTGCCATAAAATATTTAGCAAATAAACCAATCACAAATGGCAGAATAACTAGATGGTTGATTTTATTGCAGGGATTTGATATTACAATCAAGGACCGACCTGGAAAAGAAAATCCTGTAGTTGACTTTCTCTCGCGAATGCCAAAGCCAGTGGATGCAACAATCATCGAAGATCAATTTCTAGATGAGCATTTGTTTGTTGTTACTGTTAAAACACCCTGGTATGCTGATGTTGCCAATTATTTAGCAGTAGGTAAATTACCCAAACATCTGACCCCCAATGAACGAAGGCAAATTGTTCAGCGAAGTGCTCAATTTTCTTGGATTGGGGGCTACCTGTTCCACACAAGGGCAAATATGCACATCAGGAGATGCGTCCACAAGGATGAAATTTTTGATATCTTGAAAGCTTGTCATGATGGACCATGTGGCGGACATTTTGCCGATCGTGGAGCTGGACATAAGGTGTTGCAAACAGAGTATTATTGGCCCACGATCTTCAAAGATGTAAAAAAGTTTGTTCAAGCATGTAACAGTTGCCAAAGAGCAGGACACCCTGGTTAGTCCGATGAAATGCCCTTGAATCCATAGCTAGTTATTGAACCATTCGAGCGATGGGCCCTCGATTTCGTTGGACCAATTAACCCATCCTCGAACCAAAAAACATATATTTTGGTAGCAACAAAATATGCCACCAAATGGGTTGAAGCAGAGGCATTACCGAGAGCTACAGAGGATTTTGTCATACAGTTCCTGTTCCATATATTCGTGCGATATGGGCTTCCAAGAGACATAATTACAGACAGAGAACCATAGTTTGTTGGTAACAAGATTGCTGCAACACTCAAAAAGTACCATATCCAGCACAAAATCACCACTCCACACCACCCACAGGCAAATGGTCAAGTAGAAATCAGAAATAAAATAATAGAAGCAATCTTAACAAAAATCATTGCGTCACATAGATGCGATTGGGCTGCAAGACTACCAGAAGCCTTATGGGCTTACAGAACAACATGGAGAAGCACTACCGGCTATTCAACATACCAATTGGTGTTTGGAACGGAACCCATTTTTCCCATAGAATTCAAAATCCAAACACTATGAACAGCACAAGAAGTCGATCTAGATATAAACGAGGCACAGATTAATAGATTACAAAAGATCAATGAGCTAGATGAAATCAGGCTCTTTGTGCTTCAAAACACTACATTAATCCAACAACAGCAAGCTAAATGGCACAACGCTCTCATTAAAAATAAAGTCTTCTATGAAGGAGATTGGGTGCTCTTATACAATTCTAGGTTTCAAGATTTTCCCGGGAAACTTCAGACTCGTTGGTTGGGGCCATATGAAATCTAGAAGGTACATGATAATGGTACCCTCACTTTAATCACCATTGACGGATATGGACATAACTTCAAAGAAAATGGCCACCGAGTTCAACTTTACCGTAAACCACTTACTCGAGAGTCCTTCTACCAGCAACTACGCGAAGACTCCGACATGCAAATTTTGGAGGAGGAAGAGAAATCTTCCTCACCCATGATTCATTAAGTGATTCAATTATTTTTACATTTTGTACATAATTCCTTTGTTTTTTAAGCATAAATTACTCTTTGTACATA
This sequence comes from Pinus taeda, assembly GCA_000404065.3. NCBI lineage: Eukaryota > Viridiplantae > Streptophyta > Pinopsida > Pinales > Pinaceae > Pinus > Pinus taeda. Next base: position 419,045 of record APFE030061012.1, on the reverse strand, counting down.
TTTTTTTCTATTTTCACTTTACAGCACCTTCACCATTCTGTTGTTCCTTTTTCAAGAGGAACAACACTGTCATTTTTGTTGTTCCTTTTCTGAAGGGACAACATTTGTGTGCACTTTTGTTGTTTCTGTTGTTCCTTTTTCCAAAGGGATAGCATTTTCGTTTTGTTGTTCCTTTTTCAAAGGAACAACACCTTTTGTTTCAGTCGTTCCTTTTTCACTTTCATTTTGTTGTTCCTTTTTCAAAGGAATAACACTTTTGATTTTTGTTGTTCCTTTTCCAAAGGAACGACATTTACATTTTCTGTTGTTCCTTTTCCAAAGGAACGACACTTTTGATTTTTTTTGTTCCTTTTCCAAAGGAGCGGCATTTTCATTTTCTGCTGTTCCTTTTTCAAAGGAAAAACACTTGTATTTTTTTTCTCTTCCTTCTTTAAACGACAACATTCTCGTATTCCTTTTACTTATGCTTGTTCTCCTTGTTGTTCCTATGTAAAGATACCTGTTGTTCCTGTTGCTTCAAGTCTTTTGGAGCACAACTATACACTTATGCAATGGATACAAAGCTAGAGCATACTGAAATCAGAAAATTATATAAAATCGCTATTGTTACAAGAAATTGCTATGAATTGATAGGAGGAAAGAGGAAAGGACACAAGTATTCATCACTTTTGCTGTCGTTATCCTACTAATACTGATATGATTGACTATCATTATCATGTTGGTTCTTTTTAAATTCCCATAATCTTCTCTGATCATTATTAAGGAATAAGAACAAAGGGTCTATATTTTTCTATTGAGATGTTAAGACTTCTTCCACCATTCCTACTCTTAAGGAGTGTTGAACCACCCTTTGTGTATAAATAGGAAAGCACTTTATGAAAGAAAAAAGAGAGAAAAATGTTTATATGAGTTGTCAAATGCAGGATAGGGGGTCTCATCAAGAGCCAGCCTACCATGATCATAAGGAAGAAAGTGAAGTGGCATTCCCACTATGGCCACCACACCAGGGATATGATCCAAGAGGCACATCAGAAAAAATAAAGATTTCATCATGAGCCGGCCTGCCCACCTTTCACTCCTTCCTGGTGAATGGAATTATGGTTTAACTGGTTACCAAGCCAGCATATTAACCTCCATTTTGACATTGCACAACACTTCCTAAGCATACACAAATGATCATGGTTCCATGGGTGAAACAAACAATTCTGTCAAGGTTATGGAAACCTGTCGGTAGCAGAGCTCTATGAATGGTATTGAAGTCACATTCCTTATACACCAATAGCAATCATCAACACCCTTCTTTGTCTTATACCTCTATAATACGTCAAGTAAGATTATGTATATCATTTCCCTAAACCATTAAATACATGAAAATCTATTATAACCAATCATGACGGAAAAGTCGATATTGACCGCATTAGACTCTGTGTGCATGCCAGTTGTCCTATCCTCCCAGCCTCGCATCATATCACAACAGTCTCTTATTTGTTAAGCGATTCTATTATACACCTCAATTTCAGCAACATCTTCCTTTTGTAAACATGGCATCATGGCATACGTTGTTCCTTTATGACTCCATACCAATGGTAGTTCGACATGCCGCTCCCTCATTTGACAGCCGAGGACGGCCTATCACATTGCAGAGGGGAGGCTGACCTCATAATTTGTTGATATACGTGTCAGAGTATGATTCAGAAAACTTTTACTTGGGAATAGCAAGGCTTAACGGTATCTCGTTTTTCAATTTGCATTCCTTGTTGTTCCTAAGTTATTTCCATATTATACTCTGTAATAGTTAGTAAGATTTGAACGAGCTATGTTGTTTCGTTATTTTCTCTGTGTTCCAACTGTTTGAACAGCCTGTTGTTCCATTGACGTCTCTATGATTTTATAGTAAGTTAAAGCATGGGAGGAACATCAATTCGGAGAGAACCACAAGTATTGACAGTTTCTGATGTTGCACAGGAAATCCTGGCAAGAGCAGGTTGGTTATTTTATCTCAATCGTTTACAGGAATCCAACGAGACCGTAGAAATAGAATTCTTGCAGAACTTGCAAGAATATCAATCCATAGTAAGGGGGAGACACATAGTAGTCACCGATGGCATAATTGCAAAGGTATTGGGACTGCCAGCCACTGGACTTGTGTGGACACTAAAAAGGGAGAGACTACGAAAGATCATAAAAAAATTCCAAGATGAAGGCCAAAACCTGACAGTCAGAGGAAAGGGAGTTCTACCAGTAGAATTAGGAGAGTTGCGGGCAGAATTGGCAAAGACCATCTAGAGCTACATCACCTATGAAGGCAGGAAAGACGTGGTAAGACTACGAAACCTTAAACTTTTAGCCATATTAAAACAAAAATGCTCTGTGAACTTACCTGCATTTTTAAATTCATTACTTCATGATGTGGGCCAAAGCATGAAAGAATCACAACATGTAGAATCGGTAGTAAGTCACCATGGGTTGATATGGCTGATAGTTAGCCATAGTCTTGCTCAGCAACATAGAAACTGGGAAGAGCTAATTGCCACAGTAGACGGGGGACTGACTCTGCCAGCCCCGGAATGCAAACATGCTACCAGTACATCGAACAGACCATCGAAACAGAGAAAATCAGTTAGATTGGCACGGATTAGAGGGAGGTTGGAAAATCCCCAGGGTCATACCAACCAACCTGTGGAGATAGATGATTCATGGGATGAGCAACCCCCACAATTAGAAGGAGAAGAGAATGAGAAAGAATTGGAAGGAAATGAGGAAGGAGAAACAAAGGAAGAGATCGAACACCCTGGGCAGGTGGAGGTGGAGACAGAGCAACACGAAGAGAGTCCATTGCAAAATCCATTGTAAGAGGATGAATTGGCCCAAATTTTGGCCAATATGGGCGAATATGCCCAACCTCTCATCCTGCTAGGCCTCCATATTGAGGAAGAACCAAAAGAGCAACCTGCTCAGGACAAAAATGCACTCGAAGAATTGCATGACGAGGAAGAAAAAGAAGAGGATCATCCCGTTCATGATGTAAGTATGACAGGGGAGAAAAGTGATGAAGATATAGAAGAGGAACAATTTTCTCCCAGCCAGACTACACCGGAAGAAATTAATGGAGAAGAAGGGGTAGAAAAAGAAGCTACTGAGGAAAAAACAGAACCAGCTAGGGTTTTTACTCTGGAGCAACCCGAACAAAACAATGAAGGATCACCCCGAGAAGAAAACCAAGGAATTGGCCGAGATAATAGTCCAGGCTCAAGTAAACAGATGGTTGTTCCTTGTAAGAAAATAGGAGAAATTAAAATATTACGAAAAGAAAAGCAAATATTACTGAATGTGATAGCTCAACTTTGACAACAAATCGGAGTTTTGAAAATGAGAAAGAGGGTAAAAATGACTTCGGGGGTGAGACATGCAACCACTCCGATAAGACCCCTCAAGAAAAAGGTAGGAAGGACCCAAGTCCAGCCTACTGTTCAAAACCAAAAGGAAAAACATTCAACCGTTACCCATGTTGAAGTGTAATCAGATGATATATCAGCCTGTGACAAAGAAGTTTAGGCAGAGGCACAACCCTCTGGAGAAATGTGAACCATGATCATGAGACGATGCAATAAGAAGATTCAAGTGAACCTTCCGCTTACCACTTCCATGTGGAACAGTGATCCGAGGACAACAACCCTACGAGAGGGTTTGGTACAAGATCAACAAGTAGTAGAAAAACTCACAGAACAAACGGTTTCTCGAGAAAAGTATGAAGAATTACAACAACAGCGAAGGAATGTCAATATATTCGAAAGCCAGGCCTTCGAAGGATGGCGAAAGGAAGAAGAAAAAGTCACAAAGGTAACTCATAGGTTAGATAGTTATCAAGAATATGGATACCTTATGCTCTTTGTACATAAAAATCCTAGCATGTAGAGCCCCTGCTAAGAATTATGCCTTTTTTTTAATGGAACAATATTTGCAATTGAAAATTAAGGCTATCAAAGCAAGAGCCCCTATACAAATTAATACTATTGATGATTTTATAAATTGCTGTAAGAACTATGGAGTAAAGGTTCAAAGATTATTGTGTGAATTATATCTGCATAACCTTGTGTTAAATCAAGAGACAGAGCAGAACCCCGGCCCTTTTGTTGGGGATATCCAACTGCAAGAATTTATTTCATTTGGAGTTAATCAAATCAAATGGCTTAAAGTCTATAATGCCTTCCAAAGACAAGAAAATGGATTAGACTTATGGGTAAGGGCTGAGCCTAGAAATCCAGTGCAATTATGGAGGGAACATAGGAACCTCATGAGGACTCCAGGTGTGATGGAAGCATTAGGACCCATTCACATAGCAATCAATCGGCAAGGAATATAATATTTTTTCACTATTAAAGACCTCGCCATTGATGCTGCTAAATTTCGATGTCAATTTCTAATCTAAATATCCAACTCAAGGAACCATTTAATTATGATAACTTTAATTTAGCTGTCGATCGCTTGAACCTCTATGGTGAACTTATCTTGAGGGCAGGGCCATCTTGGTTAGGATATAGGTTCCAGAGTCTGATTATTTGACACCCTGCACTTGGATACCAAGCCATGTATGAGATGCCTGAGGGTCAGACAGGCCATCTTTTTGAACACCTAGTTAGGCATCATGGCTATAGACCACCACATGAAATCCCATCTCCAGCCTACTCTTTCACTACTTTACATGTCAACTACAATGTTTTCATGAGGGCATGAAAAAGGGTAAGCATGGGGGTGTGTGGAGTACTGAACAAGGTATGTTTTTATTGATTATTTTGTCATCTTTTCTTTAAAACTCATAACTTCTTTGCATCATGAACTAGGTAGATAATAAATCATGAAAAAATCTATGGGATTTATACACAACATAAAAACACTAATAATTGCCATTTCTTATGCAGGAAAAGGGAAAAACAAAAGATTGTCATTCCAAAGAAAAATACAGGGTCAAGTTAATTGTTGTCCCTTTGGTGGGGAACCACATGCAAACAAGGCGATCCAAATTAAAGCATATCAACCAAGGAAAGGAAAAGGAGATATCGACTTGGTGCAAGAGAATAAATGGATAACTAGGAATTAAAATTTTGGCGAATCCCTCAGGATCCTTTGATCCTGAGGCATCGTTGCCTTAACTATTTTTGCATCATTGATATCTTCGCATTAGCTGTTATAAAAAGGGGCAGCACCGCTAGCCTGGGGGAGAACCTGCTGTCATTTTTCTATGTAACTTTTCTCTGTATTTGAGACTTTGATCATCAACTCTCGTTGAGAAGTGATCCACTATAACTCTGTTTTAACGCTTTAATATAAAATTGGTTGTTGTTCCATCTTTGATCCTAGAATAATCCCAAGTGGTGTGTCCCTAGAGGCTAAGGGCCCGGCCCTGGTGGAACACTTGCTCCTGTACTATTATCTTTAGTTCGTGTGTGATTTTCATTATCAGCTTTGTTTGGTAATCTGATGTGTTTTGTCACTTTACATCACGGCTCTGTTATATTTGGTTTATGTTCAACTGAGTAATATCGTTCTCTATCACAGGAATGTCGTATTGTTCATTCTAACTCCGTAACGCATTGTTGTTCATTTAATTAATCATTAATATAATATTTTTGGTCTTTATAGAATGTTATCGCTGTTCAATTACAGAGTAACCGTGTTGGAACATTCATAAACTAGTATTATTGTATTTATCTATGGTTTACATTTAACTGCGATCGTTGTTCAACTAACATTGTTGTTCCATTACAAATTACAATCGTTATTCTTTATAACTCAGATTGATATCTATGGTATCGAAATTAGATTACTATTTTTCCATACGAAGGCATTCCGTGTGTGTCATTTATCTTGGCTTATTGTGCATTTACATGTGGCTCTAAATGTTGTTCTATATTTCATTTCTAATCAGTTGCCATTCTATTTCTGTCTGTTGTCCGATTTATTCTTAGAATAAAGATTGCTATCTGATTTCTGTAGGATATGATCGCTGCACTTATTTCTATAGACTAAGGTGTTGTTGTTTATAAGAACTAGTTGTTGTTACATTTTCTAGTTGTTGTTCCATTTCTTAGTTGCTGTTCCATTTCCTAGTTGTTGTTCCATTTCTTTTTATTTGTGTTATCATTGATTTGGTGTGCAAAATGATCTGAAACTGTAGTGGGAATTTGCATTTGTTATCTAGTCCCCAGATTGATGATATGTTCCTCGATTATCTTTACTTACAGCAATTTACTGAGGGATGAGTTACTGTTATTGGACCCTTGACTGATAAATTGCTTAGTCTTCTGAATGCATGATTTCAGCTTTAAAATGCTTTGTTGTAAGTAGATCTTGTTTTGAGTATCCATTTACCCTTGTATTTTGAGCACTATACTACTAGCATTAATCTGACAAATGACAACCTCAAAATGAGTACACTCTTTGAGATAAAAAATTGTTCCTAGATTGATAAGTTAATGTGAGGTAAAGGAGGTGATGTGAGTGGTGGCATTAGTGGGGATGATCATTGTTGAATGCATTGCCTTATCAAACTAACCATACTCCTCGGAGAAACCCAAGCGTGCTCTTCCTTGCCTGCTCGCAGAGGTGAAATTAAAGGACTATTTCCTAACCCTTCGATACCTTTGTAAACCTTTCCGCTCCACATCGTTCCACTCATTAATGTATTTGCATCACCCATTTTTCACATAACAACATCTTAATCCAAGTATTCAAAGATTTGATGTACTTACCTCGTGATCCCTTGAGAAAATGTCTTTCTGCTTTGTTGTATCTAATAGTCATATCTATCGGAAATTCAATGATAAACCCTCCTATTATCCGATCCAGCCAATGGTTTACGGCCTGTGCGATCTTATCTTCAGATGCCTCTAGCCTATGCACCAACTCTGGAGTCCACACTATCAGTCGATTAAGCTTGCACCTTCCCTCGCTATCTGTGTTTGGTCAATTTAGTGTGTCCTAAATTGCTCCATTTAATTGTCAATCCAGGATTCGTAAGATGAAGAAGTGTGGCGCACTATATGTGCAAGATAACCTATCTCTTACTCTTTGTCGTTTTTGGTTTTTTTATGTGTTATGGGGGTTTTTTATCTTGGTTGGTTTCCTAATGTGTGAAGAAAATTCTAAAAGATAAGTATGGATATAAATGTTCAAGGAAATGATATCCTTTATATTGATTTCCCCAACTTTAGGAATATGAAATGACAAAATTAACTCCTAACATAATATGAAAATGTACCACTATTCTAATCAAACAAGCAGTGAGCTATTGATCATGAAACCCAGTATCCTTGCTGCTGTCTAAATACAAAAGAAATTGTACTCAAAGAAATCCAAAAATTGCAAACAAAGTAAAGCTAGAATCAAATTACATCATTGCATCCTCTGACCCCTCGCCATTAGTCTCATTATGGCTTTAGAAGGTAACCATAAACAACTTGAGCAATCTGATATCTAATTTGCAGGAAAATAAACTAATATCAAATTACACACTCATACTTCAATCCCTCACCATTAGTCCCGCTATGGCTTTCGGAGGTAACTGAAAATGACATGAGCAATTCAATAACTAACTTGTAGAACAATAAACTAATATCAAACTACACATTTCATACTTCAATCCCTGAGGGGGTAACTGATAATGACATGAGTAATTTAATATCTAATCTAAATAATAAAGCAAATATACAAAACTGAAATAAATAAAACAGTGCTGGAATTGAAAACTAAGAAAAATAAATCAGCAGAAGGACAAGAATAATTCCATGTCATTAGTCATTGTGAAAGCTATGTGCAAATTCCCAGGCTGCCTAATCTGGAACAAAGACACTGATCAGTTAGCAACAGTATAAAGCATGAAAATTTATGGACAGAAGTAAAACGTGAAGACCATAAGCAATGCAATATATATACATGAATTATTATGGCATAAGGAACATAAGGCAATAAAGCATGAAACTCTACAGCAATGAATGAAACCTCAGCTTGTGTAGTGGCCCTCTGCACAGTCCTCAGGCAACAGCTATTAACCACGAATTGAGCTTATACACAGAGTTTTCTCATGTATTCAAAATGCAGTCATAACATAGAAATAAAGTCACAGCACAGTGGGCTTGTTAATAGTCAAAATTACATTACAAGAACTAGCTAATATGCGTATGAGAACACAGTATTTATAACAGAGGATGTCATAACTAATTTCCTATAATATGCGCTGATAAAAGACACGTGAACAACCATGTCTAGGAATCTAGCGTTATGGCTGCCGTGAAGATTAAATATTTGGAGGGTGGCTATTGGATTTTGCTCATGGAGCCGTCCATAGGTGTTGATATGTCTCTTGAGATTGAGGAACGGCCATGCAAGTCTTCACGTGGTGAAAAGTAGATTTTTATCACCGTAGGACTATTAGGTTGACCACCACTTTGCCCTTCATTGACTATGGCCTCTTTTGATGAATTCGACTGAGCCAATAGGACTCGGTCCATGTCCACATTGTTTTCAACTTGCCCATGTGGCTTGATTCGCCTGAAGACATCTGCAATATAAACTTTGACAAAACAACTGCAGAAAGTTGGGCTGGCTACAGAAAGTGACAAGATTCCGCAACTCATAAACAAAAATCTAGTTCAAATAGCAACACAAACACATAGTCAAGAAACCACTTTAAATTCTCTTTTTTAACTAATATGCAATGATACTGATGACTTAAGAGGTTCAGATGAATGGAAAGAAGCTAGAAAAAGGTGCAGGAAAGGTGCAAGTTTGGGACTCAACATACCCCCACTGTGAAGGTGTTGCATGTTCTCATGCAACCAAAATTTTGACTATCCTCCCTTCAAATCATATGTTCTGAAGCTTCTGCCAGTACATCTAGCCCTCTTCCTCTCTTTCTTGGTGTTGCTAACATCCTGGGCTTCTTCATCAAGCATCTGAATTTAAGACTGATCAGTGCTCTACTTATCTTCTTTCACTTTTTCTTCAACTTCTTGTTCTTTTTCTACCAAAGCCCGAGGTGTAGCATGGTATTATCATGGATGATCTTGTCCAATTTGCTATGTTCTTTGAGTGCTTCATTTTCATTTTTAATATGTCTATTTAAAACCTCCAACTCAAAGACTTCTCGTTTCAACGATTGGACTAGAGGTTCTTGTGCTATATGAGGCTGAGTGGATGAAGTGCTGGGACCTGTCGCTGTCCTTTCTAAGGATTCTATGTAGTCATACACCTCTTGCTGCCTTGGATCTATTTCAGGTGTCGTTTTCCTTGGGCTGTCCCTAGAATGCTGTGGAGGAGAATTGACTTCAAAATCTGGCCGAAAAGGACTCATGTCAACATCTTGAGGGCTAGTTTCAATGTTTGGTTAAGAATGAGGTGGACTACGGCCAGCTAGAGTTTGTTCAGGTGTTCCTCCTCCGAAATCAATAAAATGGGGTCCTTTCATTTGTGCTTTCTTCATTTTCCCTTAAGCCTGCTGCTTCTTCTTACATACTGTGGACTACTTTCTTCTTCCTTTTGTTTTTCTTTTCCTTTCTTTTTAGCCATAGCTGACTGTTCCTGCAGATGAACTAGTCTCTCAAACAATATTTTATGGTCTTCTTCTGAGGAAGGGGTTTGATGCACAGCCTCAATTCTTCTTTTCTCTTTTGATTTTGTTGGCTTTTTACCCTTGGTCTTTCCCTTCCTCCTTCTAGATAGTCTTTCTTCTCTACTAGTTCTTTCAACTATGTTAGTAGGAGTGCTTTGAGTTTTATCACCTGTTCTCTTTCTTCCACTTCTTTTTGATGTACTTCGTTCAGGGGTTTCTTGGGGTTCTTCAAAGAAATTTCTAATTAAAAATTGCTCCCAGGTGTCCCTTTTCTCTTTTAATTGTTTTTCTATCAAGATTTTCATGAGACCATGGTGATACAAATGTGGTTCTACGTCCCCCAGATGCTTTTGGATGGTCACAGACATATTTTTCAAACTGTTTAGTAAAAAGTATGGCAGATTGAGGGTCTGGTTGTCTAGGAAATTCATCAACAGTCGTGTATGGTACATGTACATTGCTCCAAAATGTCCCTCACAGGTGATAAACTTTTGAACAACCAACAGTAAACTAGCCCACTCTTCTTTTAAAGCATGAACAAGAATTCCCTTTTTGAAAATAGTGACATCCATACCTGGGTTACGTAGGATCACTCTCCAAGCTTCATCGTCAATTCTCTTGTTCTTAAACCAACGTTCACCTTCTTGGGGAAGTTCTGTGGCAGTTGCTATGGATGCTTCAGTTACTGTAAATTTTAGGTCTCCAATTTCCACCTCTAACTCATCAAAAGACCTTGCAAAAGCCTTTGTAACCTCCCTATGGTAGCCTTTAAACTTTTGAATAAACCGAAGCCATTTTTCCTTTTTCAGTATGTCCTTCACTTGCGGGTATCCTTCCATAAATTTGAGTCCCTCTGGTTCTGCCCTCAATAGCCGACCCATCCTTCCTTCTATTCTTTAAAACTCGTCTGCGTGAGGAGGGCTTAGTAGAGGTAAGACAACTGAATTAGTGGAAATGAACAAGGTTTATGAGGGAGACCAGTGACTGTAAGCGGATATCGGAGAATAGGTACATGGAATGAAGCGGAACAGAGAGCAGAATGGGGTGAATTCTTATGTGAGCATCGTGGAAATGTAGCCGTGAGGTCAATAGAACAGTAGGGGAAGTAAAGTGCATCCGGAAGTATTTAAAATTGGGCGGCTATAGAGTAGACGCAAGCACGTTTATGAAAGGGCTACGGATTTTGTGTGGCTGAGAGAAGTCGTATTCAAATCGACCATGTTCCATAATTACAGGTGGAATATCAAAAGATAGCCGAACATGAGTGAAGAGCAGAGGCTTGATTATGAGGCTGTTTAGAAATGAATGCAAGGATTGTGGGAAATCGTATAGAGATCGTGGAAAGGTTATGATCTATCAACGCAATCATTGCATATTGTGGAGCTATGGTTTAAGAAGTATGCAAAAATGTGTTTGAATTCCATTTAAAATAATTTTTTGCTCATACCTTGGAATGTTTGCCATTTTGCATTAGTCTTCAATTAGTTGCTCCTCTTTGATACTTTTGAATACCTCATGTCTTCATAATATGTCTTCATAACTGCATTTGATTTCATGATTGTTGAACTAACATCTGATTGTAAATTTTTGAAAAATAGAGTGGTGGCTGCAAAAACACAACTGGCTGCGGAATCAGTGAGCAGCTGCGAAAACTGACTCTAGCTGCGGAAATTGATCCAACAATCTTATAATTGAATGAGATGTATAAACGATAACTGAATGGATGAAAATGGTCATAAAAACTTTTATTGATGGAACGAAATGAATGAAATGGAGTTGAAATGAAGTGGTGTGGAATGGAAATGAGATGGAGTGGAATGGAATAAGAAAATGAGAAAGAAAGAGATTTTTTTTTGGAAAACATAGGGTGTCAGGAGTTCCTGATTTTCACCCTGTGTTTTCTGTATAAGACTGCCAATCAATGATTGGTTTTCAGGCTTATACATTTTTTTTTTTTGGAAAGAAAAGAACAAAGGCTAGGCTAGTGGAGAAGAAGGATTCTTCTTCACCAGCCTTATTGCAAAATTATCTTGAAACATCTTGACAAATTCTTCTTTTGAGAGTGGCTTATGATAGATCTTTAATCTATGGCCATTCATAATAAGAGGAGTTTGAGATTCATCAATGGTCTTGATTCCTACCACTCCATTGCTAAAGACTTTGTCAATCTCATATGGCACAAGCCAATGAGTCTGAAATTTTCCTTTAAAGTCTTTAAACTTAGAATCAAATAGCAATGCCAAGTATCCTTCTTGAAACTTTCGCTCTTTGATATATATGTCATGCCACTTGGCTCTTTGAGATTGAACTAGATCAGTTCTTAGGATTGCTTCTTGCCTGACCTCATCTAGCTCATTCAACTGCTCCATTCTATGCTTTTGGGCTTCTGATAGATCCATCCCCAACTGAACTGCCATCTTGAAGGTTTTGACTTGGAACTTGATGGAGAGTAGGACTTCTTTCCCATAAACAAGTTCATAGGGAGAATGTCCTGTTGTATTTCTCCATGTAGTTTTGTAGGCCCACAAGGCTTCAAGAAGCCTTTCTGCCCAATCTCTTCTATGTAGATGAACAGTTTTGGTGATGATACTTTCAAGAAATTTTTTTGTAGACTCCTCTTGACCATTTGCTTGCGGATGGTAAGGAGTATATCTTCTGTGTTTGATTTTGTATTCTTCCATCAGCTTATCCACTAGGTTGGATGTGAATTGGCTTCCCTGATCTGTCACAATTTCTCTTGGAACACCAAAGCAAGTAAAAATATCCTCATAAAGAAAATTAACAACTGAATTTTCAGTAGCAGAAATTAACGCTTTGGCTTCTACCCATTTGGTGACATAATTAGTACATACCAATATATACTTATTTTGCTTAGATGGTGGATTAATAGGTCCAATAAAATCTAAAGCCCATTTTTCAAAGGGTTCGATGAGTACCTGTGGTTGCAATGGCACTTCATTTGAAAGGGTAGGTTTCCCTACTCTTTGGCAGCTGTCGCACCTTTTGACATATTCTTTTGCATATTTAAAAAGGGAAGGCCAAAAATATCCCAAAGAGAGAATTTTATAGGCTGTCCTTTTGTTAGTAAAGTGTCCACCACATGGTTCATCATTTAAGAATATCTGGCATTTCATCCTCCCTAACACATCTTCTGATCACAAGATCTGGCCCTGTTTTAAACAATTCGTTAGAAATACATGAATATTTCGAACTCTCCTAAATAATTTTTCTTCTTTCACTTGGAAATAAATGTGGAGGCAGTTTCCCTGTAACCAAATAGTTAGCAATATCTGCATACCAAGGGGTCCTAGTAGTTACTGCAAACAAATATTCATCAGGAAACTTATCCTCTCCAGGAGAATCTTCTTTAGTATTCTGAATCCTAGACAGGAAATCAGCTACTGTATTTTGTTTTCTTGGTCTATCCAACACAGTAATATTGAATTCCTACAAAAGTAGGAGCCATCTTGTCACTCTGCCATTAGTAATAGGTTTGTTCATTAGATATCTAATTGCAAAATGATCAGTATGAATAAAAGTTTCATAGCCTGTTATATAATGTTTAAACTTATTGATTGCATGAACAACAACTAAGAACTCTTTTTCGGTCACAGTATAATTCAACTCAGTGGGAGTTAAATTTTTACTGGTATAGTAAATGGCATAAGGAACTAAATCCTTCTGACCCAACATAGCTCCTAGAGCTGTATCAGAAGCATCTGTAGAAATATGGAAAGGGAGTTTCCAATTTGGTCCTCTCAAGATAGGCGCTTCAGATATTCTTGTTTTCAAAGTTTCAAAGGTTGTTTGACAATCGGGATCCCATTTGAATTCACAGTTTTTTGTAAGCAGTTTGAAGAGTGGAGATGCTATTTTAGTGAAATTTTCTATAAATCTTCTATAGTATCCAGTAAATCCTAGAAAACTTCTAACATCTCTTTGACAACTTGGAATAGGCAACTTGGATATGACTTCAACTTTTGATCTATCAACCTTAATCCCATCTCCTGAAATATGATGCCCCAAAACAATACCTTCAGTAAACATCATAAAGCATTTTTCATGGATTAATGAAAGGTTTGTTTCTTTACATCTTACAAGTATTTTTTCCAAATTTTCTAATGCCTTCTCAAATGAATTTCCATAAACTGTAAAATCATCCATATAAACCTCTACACAATCATGGATTAGATCAGAAAAAATTCCTAGTACTGCTCTTTGGAATGTTGCAGGTGCATTACATAACCCAAAATGAAGCACTTGATAGGTAAACGTTCCCCATGGACAGGTAAATGTGGTCTTATCTTGATCTTCAAGTGCTGCCTAAATCTGATTATAGCCACTAAAACCATCCAAAAATGAAAAGTACCTTTTGCCTGCTAATGTATCTAATACTTGATCGATAAAAGGAAAAGGAAAGTGATCCTTCAAAATTTCTTTATTCAATTCCCTGTAATCAATGCATACCCTCCATTTACCATTCTTTTTAGGTACTATAACCGAAGGAAAAACCCATTGGCTATCTGAAATTGGATAAATGAAGTTTACATTGAGTAGTTTTTGGAGCTCTTCTTTCACTATCTCCCTAAGATTTGGATTCATCCTTCTTTGAGGTTGTCTAATTGGTCTACTGTTTTCCTCAATGTAGTTGTGATGGATGCAAGTCTTAGGATCAATACCTTTCATATCAGTATACTCCCATGCAAATGCAGTAGAATGTTTTTGCAAGATTTTGGTTAGTTCTTCTTGTTGTGACTTTTCCAAATTTTTGTTGATATTTAATGTTTTACCTGGAAAAATCTCAATGGCAGAACTACCAAACTCTTCCATAGAGTAAAGAGACATTCATCTTGATGATAAATATTCAATTTCAGATTCCAACTGAAATTGTGTGGGGTTATATTCTGAAGATATCTCAAAATTTTCTAATGTGTTCAAAATTTGACTATCCTCACTGATTTCAGAAATGGTAAAGACAGGTTGTATAGTGTCCTCATCATCGACCCATTCATTATCTCCTACTTCTGTGATTTCTTTTGCTGGAGGATACAAATTAAATTTCTTTGTCGAATTTCCATTAGAAATGTACATATCCCTAGATCTACAACTAATGAAAGCATCAACTGTGGCTAGCCAAGGTCTTCCTAAGATAAGTGGGTGCCCTCCTAGATTACTCTTTGGGGTCAAAATCATAAAATCTACTGGATACTCCCAAGAATCCAAGGAGACTAAAATATCTTCTAATACACCATCTGGTTTGATAATTGATCGATCTGCAAGTTGCAGTAAAGTAGGTGTAAAGAGGAGATTAGGAAGTTTCAGTTGTTCCATAGTCTGTCTACTCATAATGTTGATGACGGCCCCTAAGTCAATCAATGTATCTGGAATTTCTATCCCATTTATATGTGTCTTGACAATTGGACTACCAGGATCTACATACTTTTGCATGGTAATTTTTCCCATCATGATATCTGCAATTTTTCCTACCAGGTGGATTCTTCTTGTATCTCTTGGTTTCCTTCCTAGTATTTTGAGACTCAACTCCTTTATTGTTTTTTCTAGAATAGGAATCTCTCTAATGGCTTGTAGCAAGGGAATCTTGATACAAACATTCTTTAATCATCTAGAAAATCATAGTTAGGCAACAAGATTTGTTTTTCCACCCCTTTATCAATTTGTAATCTTTCAGGGAAAGGAGGTGTGGATGAGGATGCAGGTTGCTCAACTATAGGAGTTGTGGGGGTTAAATTTTCTTTCTCTTTTTGAATGTTTGAGTTTTGAAGATATGCTTCCTCATAACCTTTATTGATTGTAAGGGAGTCCTCCTTAGAGGTGTCTTTCTCTTGACATCTATAGAAGGTTTTTCTAAGATTCTACCAGACCTGAGTTGTACATCATTTAGAGGAACAATCATATAGGTAGGAAATTGTTGTCCTTATATCATGTAAGTATTTTGAGGATTTTTGTTGTTAGGATTTGGCAATGGTTGAGCTGGAAGTTGATTTGTGTTCTATTGAAACGGGAGCATGAGTTGAGGATTTGGATTTTGTTGAGGAGGTTGTTGTTGAGGAAATGTAATGAAAGTTGTGGACTTTGATTTGGAAGTTGTGGAGTTTGTTGAAAAGATGGAGGAAATTGATAAAATTGAGCAAATCTCCCATAAGGATTTTGCATACCTTGTACCCATGATTGATATGGATTTTGAGGTTGGGGCCAAGGTTGTTGCTAAGGATTCCAATTTGGTTGGGGTTGAAAATTGATAGGGTTGTTGAACCCTTCAATTTGTTGCCCCTACCAAGGTCTTCTTGCAACGAAACAGAGAGATTCTACTGAATTTGGATCTTCTTGAAAGACAACTTTGAGTCCAGGAATTGAAGGACAATCCTTGGTCTCATGATTCTATAAGAAAATCATACATGTTTCTACATTTTTTGCATCCAAGAGGCATTCCCTTAGAGCATGTTTCTTCCTACATTTCAGACTGTTGTGGAGGTAAATCCCTTCTGTGGACAGAGGTGATCCCTACTAGCCTAAATGGGGTCTAGCAACAATCAAATAGCGCTAACACGCAGGTTCCTAATTGCAAACTATAGACCGATGATGAGGGCCTACCTGGAATCCAACACTAGTACTTATAGAAGAGTCGACGCTCCCGTTCCTTCACTCTGGCTGGTCACAATCCCCATGATCCTCGTGAATGGACACCTGCACATGCAAAGAACGACACAAATACAAGCATAAAATCCAATAGATGCAACTATATATCAGTTAGAAAGGATATAACTCAAACATCATTACAAAGACAATAAGAGTGGAACCATAATGATAGTCATTTATTATTGATAAACAAAGAAGAATACAACCATAGTTCTGACGTCAAATCCTCCTTTGGCTGGATGATCAGCAGCACATGCCTTGCAAAGCTTGTTGGGAATGGGGAACAAGCCTCTCTCTCCTTGGTTATTTGAACAAGAATCTCCTCAGTTTAGATTTAGCCTTATGGGAATGAAGAAGGCTTCTTGCAGCATGAACTTGACAATTCTCATACTTTGGGACTTAGAATTTGGAACTTGGAACTCCTAACTAGCTGTTCAAAGGAAAAAAGACAAGCTTTTATAGATAGAGGAGAAGGAGTTAGGATCATCCACAATATTCATGGGATTGGCTTTATCACTAAGAAGCTTCCATGAGAAGGTGGCAAACAACTTCCCTTCTATGGAGATTCGAAGCCAAACTAAACCAACTCAAGATGGATTCAGTTCAAGAGTGGGTTAAGAAGAACCTTCGGATGTTGGTTTGTTAAAAACACTACCCATTTTGGCTAGTGCGAGTGCGACTCTGAGACAGAGCGCCAGCTGGCGCGCCCTCTTTGGAGAATTTTCCCCACTGGCCCGAGTGATGCATAGTGAAACCGCGCCAATGGAAAAAGGGTTGTTTTTATGGATTTTTTGCAGAAGATGTCTTCAAGGCAAATGAATTTCATACTCAGGGGAATATAATGCAAGTTTTTCCAGGTCATGTCACTTCTCATAAGTCCCGGAACGAGTCCTCCAAGGTGCGGGAGAAGGGGTAACAGGGACGGTGACAAATTACTGTGTAACAGATGCCCCCTAAAGCATGAGGCCCGAGAGAGAGAGAGGGGTGAAATTCTTTACAAGAACATGTTCAACCGAAAACACTGCTATCGGAAAACCTACGTGGAGAAGTACAACTGATATCTCAAGTACATTATATGTGGCATGGGCGCAGCCATCCATAGTAGAGTACATAAGAATCTAGATCCAAGGTATGGACGAAGCCATCCAGTGAGGATCGATAAGTAGACTCAGGTATGGTCGCAGCCATCCAGTGAGGATCGATAAATAGACTCAGGTATGGTCGCAGCCATCCAGTGAATGAGTCATGTAATAATCACAGTAATCGCAACTTGGATCCCAACAGACAAAATCTAGGGTCTTGCGCTCCATCTCGACCCGAACAAAGTACAAGTTCAAGCATGGAAATATAGGAGTCGAAGTCGAACATGCAGGAACATCGTCTAATTACCAATCAATGATGAAAATTGTTAATAGACGTGAGAGGTACCACCAATAATGACAATGGTCCTCAAGGTACTATAGGTACAATCTATGGCATGCGAATCAGTGAGCCGGCATCTAACACCCATAGAATCATTCAATCGGAGGCCGATGATGAAAACTTCACATCGAACATCAAGAACCTACCATTGAGGCATGCAAGCTCCAAGGCACCTGAAGGGAGTCTCTAGGTCAACTTCCTGGATAATGAACTGAAGTCGATAGGAAGTGACCTCGATCGAAGGTGGGCCATAATGTTTCCCACATCATCGATGCGAGACATAGAAGGATAATATATTTTTGAATCAAGATTATGTGAGTTATCAGAGGGAGGTTGATTATTTCGCAGAGGTCAACTTCTCTTGAACATATTGGCGGCACGACAATGGACTTGGCAGTACTTGACATCAAATGATCAGAGGTCATGGTGACAAGGCAACGAGCAGATGAGAGGTCAAACAGGATAACCCAAACCCACAGAGGCAAGTGTAAAAACAAGATGAGATGTCCCCATCTAGACACGAATGCAGACAAGTGCCATGTTCAAGAGCGACATATTGCCGACACGACAATAATTTTGGTTCCATTTTCCCCACCATTTCTGGCGAGTACCTCGATTATTTTTATTAACAAGCTTGACAAGGATAGAATATGCTTGTAAAGTGTCATTTCGACGGAATCCAATGTCATCAAGTTTTAACGAGTCTGACATAAGAAGAACTCGACGTCTTTTCATGTTTAGAGAGTTTGAAAAGACAGCAAAAAGTAAACTCTAGGGTTGTCCTTTTTCGTAAATTTGTGTCTCTCGAGCCCAAAAAAGTATAAAAAAATGCTTGAAAGAACCACCCGATCATAACGATCAAGGAGTACTTTTCATGAGTAGTGATTTTGTCCTGAAAAAAGTAAAAAAGTGATCGAAACCACGTCGCTTCATAACCGTTAATGAACCTGAAACGATAAAAGTCCGATGATCTTTTCGTCTTTACACGGTCGGAAAAGAGTTTAAAGTCGACCACCTCTTATTTACATTTAACGAGTCAAGAGGAATAACTCGGCAATATTTTCATATTTAAATAGTCAGAAAAGAGCTAAAAGAAGACCTCCATTTTTATTCTCTTTAACAAGTCAAAAAGGGAAAAAATACTCGACAATATTTTCATATTTTACGAGTCAGAAAAGAGCTTAAAGGTGACTCGTCCTAGAGGAATGAGTGGTATAAAGGGTAGCAACTGGTTCCGGCAATGGTGGAACTGCTAAAAACATATAATAGTCAAGAGACTAGCTAATAAAACCACTCATTGCTACGGTTCCTCAAGAAAGGAAAAACAACCAAGTGAAAGCATATGATCAGCCAAAGAAATGGTGGCGATGGGATGAAAACAACCAAGGCTCATCTAACAGAATTTAGCGGATAAAGACAACAATCACGAGATGTAAAATGGGTATGGGTTCATTTTTACACAAGCTTGAACCATGGAGAACTCTTCTTGGATTCGGTTTCATGTTTACACAAGCTTGAAACGAAAAACTATGCTTGTTATAAGTTCGCATTCCCCCATCATAATGATGCAAAATGAGGTACATGCCCCCCAAGCTTCATTGCATTCAACAAAGTGGATGGAATGAAGGTTCAATTTCGAGATCTTGGAAAGACTCGACTTGAATTTTACGAGATCTTAACCAAAAGACCCGATTTGGAAAGGGAGTTGTTTCATTTTTTAATGAGGTTGACACAGTGAACTATCCTCATAACCCTTGTTTCATTTTTTAACGAGATTGACACAAGATCAGGAACTATGCTCGAAAGAATCGTGGTTCATTTTTTAATGAGTTTGACACAGGAACAAACTATCCTCGGACCAGACCCAGTTTCATTTTTTAAGGAGCTTGACATAGGAAGGCGAACTATGCTCCACACGAAATTCATCATAATGAACAGGAAGTTGTAGCTTCCAAGAGTGCCACTCCCAGTGGAAGGATCACATCTTGGAAGTCAGGACCCAATGCCCCCAAGACACTATGCACGGCGGCGGCATCACTGGATACAGGCACAGGATAAGTAGCCACGTAGTTGACCTGCGATGGGGTAGATACAACTAGTGGGTAAAAACCAGGAGGGGATGACAACTGCACAGGAGGCAACATGGCACTAAAGAATGATAATTGATCGATAGTCATGATCCTTCCATCGTGTGGAAAGAAAACCACATGGAAAAGTGAAGAGACAAGGGCCCCCATGGCATAAACATAGTCATGACCAAGGAGAAGACTGAAATCTAAAGCACCTTGGGTAACTAATATGTCTATATAGACAGTTTTGCCTCCCAAAGTAATAGGTAACTTCGGAAGGATCCGCAATGGTTGACTGGTTCCTCCATCAACACCATTAGATTCTGTGCAACCGACACAAGCTGTGGGGAGCCCAAAGCTTGCCAAGTAGTGGAAGGCATAAGACTGACAGATGCACCCTCATCCAAGACAGTGCCAGGTACTGCCTTATCATAGGCATGTACTGTAATCTGGAAAGGCACATGGGATGGAAGGCAGAAGGCGGTCAAATGACTCTAGTTGAAGGAAACAACTAAACTACTTGGTGGGGGAATCGTATGATTTCCCCCCTGCTCTAAAGGAACCGAAGAAGGACTCTCTGGATCAGCTAGGATAGGAGGGTCATTTTCAGACTCAGGAGAATCTGACGAGATGAGAAGAACATGAGCATGACGCTCTTCCAAAACAGAGTGATCAACAGGTGGTGAACCTAAGCCGACACTCTTTCTAACCAATGGTTGGTCTGGAAGAGGCTTAGCACAGCCAGGTTCGGAAAGAGGAGGATGGACAAGAGAAGGATCTAAATCAATCTCTTTGTCGACAGGGAGAGGATCTAAAGAGAGCCTCTGATAACCAACGGGGAGTTGGGGTGAAGAAGCTGTAAGACTTTACAAAACAGCGGAAGCTTTATCCATGAGCGGACAAAGGTGAAGGAGATGGTTGCCTTCACATAGCCTACAAGGGAATCGAATCTTCCTGTTCTTGTTACCATTGCCAGTTGATAGGGTAGCATCACCATGAGCGTCAGAGGATGATGAGGGGCAGGCCAGATTGTGAGACCATACTTCTAAGATCCTGGGAATACTAGGAAAATCACGAAGAAGATGGTCTCCCTTGCACAATTTACAAGGAAACTTGACCTTCCGCGAAGGAGCAGAAGGTGGCCCGACCTGAGATGTACTCGGAGGAGTAGCTGCATTTTTAACCTCTCGCTTATGAGACTTCTTCTTCTTCGTCTTCTTCTTCTTCTTCTTAGCCACCTGGTTACTTGAATCTAGACCTTCACCAGGCGAAGTAGAAGATGAGGATGTAAAAACAGGCGAAGAAGGGGAGAGGTCCACCTTGGAACCAACATGATGTTGTTTGGGTGGAGGAATTGATTGACCAGTAGTTGAGACACTAGGGATCACAAAGGTCGAGAACAACCAAACAGGCAACCCAACAGTTAACCCGAGAAGGGACAACGTTGCCATGTAAGGAGCACCAACATTCCCAAAAGGAGGAAAATAACCAGGATTCCCATCAAAGGGGATTCCTGGGTTGGTGAATGCTGGAAAAGTTGCCATCAAAAACTGCAAATCACACATGGGGCTGAAAAAAGTCAAGACACACAATCAAATGGCAAACAAACAGAATCTAACAGGGCATGTGATCGTGGGTAATTTAATTTGTAAACACAAGGACATAAGTTGACCTTTTCATCTTTAAAGAGTCGAGAAAAGGAAAAAATGATGACTCTAGTCGCCTTTGAATGTTTAGTGAGCCCGAAGTGACAAATGCTCAGGTGAGCCTTTTCTTTTAGGGAGTCCGAAAAGGATCAAAAGTGACTACTTTGGAGAACTAGGCAAAAGGTTTACCAGACAATCCGTAAAACTGCATATACAACTTGGCAATCGTAAGAAAACCAAGGACTTTTCGTACAACAGTCAATCTTCCTGAATGTTGTGTTCAGTGCGTTATGGGTCATAAGGCGGTAGACACAGCTTCCTGTAGAGAAAGTATGATAACCTAGTGGGGTCTCCCCATACACTCGATGGTACATGGGAGCACAAGTCTATACTAGACCACTATTGAGTCACAAAAGGAGGAATCACCCAACCTTAAGTGGAAACAAAAGTGACTAGGTTTAATGACACCGGAGCACATCTCTAGCCTAGACCTCTAAAAAGTGAGCGTTGTGTTCCAATGCATTGTTAGATTCATTCAGTTTATTTTAAAGTTTATCTTGTACTAGGTTTCAGTTTTTAGGCCTTACCGTATGTAATCTCTCAAAATTCCTTAAATGCAAACTATATGCCAAAATATGTCATTTCATTCGATGAATGCTAGTTACGAGAGGGTTTGAGAGCTTTCACGCAAATGAAATGATCACAAAACAACAAAGAACTTCCCTAATGCAGCTAATGCAAATTAACAAACTTTTCTTTAAGATCACTAATCACTAATCAAAATGAAAAGTTCTAATTCTCATTAACTAATACAAAGAAAAAGAGATTTTTTCTTTTTGTCGATGGCAAAATGCATTAAACAACTTTGAGAGATGGTAACAAACAAATTCTATTCAATACAAGCACATTCAGTTCCCTAAATCACAAATCAAACCTCCAAAGAACGAGAAAGATCCCAAAGACACCAATGAGCCATGTAATCTAGGCTCAAAGTGAGATGAAGCGGAATTCAAGTGAAGACAAAGCAAGTCACCCAAATAACACAATAAAATGATTTACAACCACCAAAAAAGTGCAAGGGAGTAATCAAAGAATCGACTGGACCACTAGAAGATCAAAACACCTGAGGAAGGCTCAACACACAAACCCACTATATGCCCTAGGGCTAGAAATGTGAAATCGATGGAAAAAAGAAAACACCCAAAGGGTAACGATCAAAGCCAGTCAAATCATACTCCAACACACTCAAGTAGTCTAAAGAAGGTACCCAGAACAAAGACTAAGCTCAGAGGGCTCACAGCCAAGCAAACTTCAAAAGTTCCCAGGCCTGGTGCAACTATCAGGCTGCAACAAGTGCCTTTCAGGGATTGGCACGGGTTGTCAATGTGCAACTAGTGCCAACTGGCATGAATGTAATGCTATAAAAGAGCGCCAACCGAGTTTGCTATGGAAAAATAAAAAACAAAAGAGGCAAAGCTAAGTCAACAGTACTCAGGTACACCAAGGGGCAAGAAGCAACACGGGGACTCAACCCAGAAAGCTAATCAAGTAGGAGAAACCAATAAACAACCAAGAAACAAGGCAAGTTCCAAGCCGTTCAATTTGTAAACCAAACCAGAGATGGACTGAAGTGGCTTTGATCTACTTTGCTAATGCGGAGTAATAGCGTTTCGAAGGCTATCTAGCTGTACTTCAGGCTCCGTCCAAAGTTTACAAATCAAACAACAAGACAAAAAGCCAACTCCCCAGTGGAGTCGCCAAATTGTTGTGGAGGTAAATCCCCTCTGCAGATAGAGGTGATCCCTACTAGCCCAAATGGGGTCTAGCAACAATCAAAAAATGCTAACACACAGGTTCCTAATTTCAAACTATAGACCGATGATTAGGGCCTACCTGGAATCCAACACTAGTACTTGTAGAAGAGTTGACGCTCCCATTCCTTCACTCTGGTCGGTCACAATCCCCACAATCCTCGTGAATGGACACCTGCACATGCAAAGAATGACACAAATACAAGCATAAAATCAATTAGATGCAACTATATATCAGTCAGAAAGGATATAACTCAAACATCATTACAAAGACAATAAGAGTGGAACCATAATGATAGTCGTCTATTATTGATAAACAAAGAAGAATACAACCATAGTTCTGACGTCAAATCCTCCTTTGGCTGGGTGATTAGCAGCACATGCCTTGCAAAGCTTGTTGGGAATGGGGAACAAGCCTCTCTCTCCTTGGTTACTTGGACAAGAATATCCTCACTTTAGATTTAGCCTTATGGGAATGAAGAAGGCTTCTTGCAGCATGAACTTGAAAATTCTCAGAATTTGGGACTTAGAATTTGGAACTTGGAACTCCTAACTAGCTTGTCAAAGGCAAAAGGACAAGCTTTTATAGAGAGAGGAGAAGAAGTTAGGATCATCCACAATATTCATGGGATTGGCTTTATCACTAAGAAGCTTCCATGAGAAGGTGGCAAACAACTTCCCTTCTATGGAGATTCGAAGCCAAACTAAACCAAATCAAGATGGATTCAGTTCAAGAGTGGACTAAGAAGAACCTTCGGATGTTGGTTTGTTAAAAACACTACCCATTTTGGTTGGCGCGAGTGCAACTCTGAGACAGAGCGCCAGCTGGCGTGCCCTCTTTGGAGGATTTCCCCCATTGGCGCGAGTGATGCACAGTGAAACCGCGCCAATGGAAAAAGGGTTGTTTTTATGGGTTTTTTGCAGAAGATGTCTTCAAGACAAATGAAGTTCATACTTAGGGGAATATAATGCAAGTGTTTCCAGGTCATGTCACTTCTCACAAGTCCCAGAACGAGTCTTCCAAGGTGCGGGAGAAGGGGTAACAGGGACGGTGACAAATTACTGTGTAACACGGACAAAAGATGGCTAGAGTATCAGTTTCTGCTTTCTGCTTGTTTTGAATTTTAAGGGTGTCTAGTTGTTCACTAAGGCTCCCCAAGATATCAATTTTGAATTCATCAAGCATATTTCCAATTTCTGCCCTACTTACTGACCCAGTTGTAGATTTGTTTGCCCTGATGAGAGAAGGATCTCTAGGCCCTTTTCCTGTCTTAGATTTTCCTCTCGAGAGATGGACACATAGTTCTGCTATGTCATGAAGTGGAAGTTGAGAAATGTCTCCTTTCCCCATCATGTTTAAAATATCTATCCATTCATCTCTGATGGCCTTCAATAAAAGGGCTTTCAATGTTTCCTCATCTAAGTTGCTCATCTTTGCTCTCTTTAAGTTATATTGAAATCTTTCAAGTAAATCCTCCAAGTTCTCATCTTCTTTTTGTACCATTTTGAATACCTTATCCTTGTGATTGGTGGGCATGCAATAGTCCAGGTATCTATACAAAAATGTTTGTTTCATATCATTCCAAGTCCTAATAGATTGGGTGACTAATCCCATGAACCATTTCAAAGCGGCTCCCTTCAATGTTGAAGGAAACAGTTTGAGTTTTTGAGAGTCTTCCATATAATCATAGGTTCGGCACAGGACTTCAAACTCAAACAGAAGTGTTTCAGGATCCTCACTTTGCAATCCATAAAAGTTTGGGAGGACAGATGGTGAGATGTTTTTCATCGTTGTATGAGTTTCCTCATCAACTATAGGGAATCCAAACTAGTTGTCTCCTTCCCTATTTCTTCCATTATTACCTCCACCTCCACCATTGTTGCCTCCATTGTTTCCTCCTCCCCTACCTCTACCTCTACCTTCGAATCCATCTACTACTTCCTCTGTCATGATAGTTTCTTCAGAGTCCTCTGGTTCTTCTATCAAGGGAGGATGAGAGGGAGTTTCTTCCTTTTCTTCTTCAGATGATTCTACTTCTTTAATTACAATATGCTCTCCTGTAGAAGTAAAGAAAGGGTCTTTTTCTAAATGAGATTTGGTAGATAGTGTAGGAGAATCCTCTAATTCAGTTGTTGCTCCTAGAATTCTAGGGATCTTAAGGCTAGGAGTAGATGGTGGTGAATCTTGTCTATGCCTTGAAGAAGATGGAGTTGTGAAAATCAAACTCTTGGCTCTAGCTATAAACCTTCCCCTAGAATCTCTTGCTCTATGCATGTCATTTTTTATTTATAAGTTGGGTTAATAATTCTCTTTCTGATCTTCCAGGTCACACTAGGTGCAAGAAGAGAGCATACTTTAGAAATTATTGAACCAATAACTCTCTTTTCTGATCCTCCAGATCACCCTCGGTGCAATAGGAGAGCATATTTGAAGAAGTTATCAATTTTTCCCTTCTTTTTATTGTTTTTTTTTAAGAAATTGGCTACCTAGTTACACTTCCCCGGCAACGGCGCCAAAATGTTTGGTCAATTTAGTGTGTCCTAAATTGTTGCATTTAATTGTCAATCCGGGATTCGTAAGCTGACGAAGTGCGGCACACTATATGTGCAAGATAACCTATCTCTTACTTTTTGTCGTTTTTGGTTTTTTTATTTGTTATGGGGGTTTTTATCTTGGTTGGTTTCCCAATGTGTGAAGGAAATTCTAAAAGATAAGTATGGATATAAATGTTCAAGGCAATGATGTCCTTTATATTGATTTCCCAAACTTCAGAAATATGCAATGACAAAATTAATTCCTAACAGAAAATGAAAATGTACCACTATTCTAATCAAACAAACAGTGAGCTATTGATCTTGAAACCCAGTATTCTTGCTATTGTCTAAATACAAAAGAAAATGTACTCAAAGAAATCCAAAAATTGCAAACAAAGTAAAGTTAAAATCAAATTACATCAGTTCATCCTCTGGCCCCTCGCCATTAGTCTCGCTATGGCTTTCGAAGGTAATCATAAACAACTTGAGCAATCTGATATCTAATTTGCAGGAAAATAAACTAATATCAAATTACACACTCATACTTCAATCCCTCGCCATTAGTCCCACTATGGCTTTCGGAGGTAACTGAAAATGACATGACCAATTCGATAACTAACTTGCAGAACAATAAATTAATATCAAACTACACATTCATACTTCAATCCCTCAAGAGGTAACTGATAATGACATGAGTAATTTAATATCTAATCTAACTAATAAAGCAAAACTGAAATAAATAAAATAGTGTTGGGATTGAAAACTAAGAAAAATAAATCAGCAGAAGGACAAGAATAATTCCATGTCATTAGTCATTGTAAAAGCTATCTGCAAATGCCCGGGTTGCCTAATCTAGAACAAAGGCACTGATCAGTTAACAACAGTATAAAGGATGAAAATTTATGGACAGAAGTAAAACGTGAATACCATAAGCAATGCAATATATATACGTGAATGATTATGGCATAAGGAACGTAAGGCAATAAAGCATGAAACTATACAGCAATGAACGAAACCTTGGCTTGTGCAGGGGCCCTCTACATAGTCCTCACGCAACAGCTATTAACCACAAATTGAGCTTATAAATAGAGTCTTCTCATGTATTCAAAATGCAGTCATAACACAGAAATAAAGTCACGGCACAGTGGGCTTGTTAACAGTCAAAATTGCATTACCAAAGCTAGCTAATATGCGTATGAGAACGCATTATTTATAACAGAGGATTTCATAACTAATTTCCTACAATCTGCGCTGATAAAAGACACGTGAACAACCACGTCCAGGAATCTAGCATTATGGCTGCCGTGAAGATTAAATATTTGGAGGGTGGCTGTTGGATTCGGCTCATGGAGCAGTCCACAGGTGTTGATATGTCTCCTGAGATTGAGGAACGGCCACGCAAGTCTTCACGTGGTGAAAAACAGAGTTTTATCACCGTAGGACTCTTAGGTTGACCACCGCTTTGCCCCCTATTGACTATGGCCTCTTTTGATGAATTTGACTGAGCTAATAGGACTCGGTCCATGTCCACGTTGTTTTCAACTTGCCCATGTGGCTCAATTCGCCTGAAGACACCTGCAATATATTTGTTGACAAAACAACTGCGAAAAGTTGGGCTGGCTGCGGAAAGTGACAAGATTCCGCAGCTCATAAACAAAAATCTAGTTCAAATAACAACACAAACGCATAGTCAAGAAACCACTTTAAATGCTCTTTTTTAACTAATATGCAATGATACTGATGACTTAGGAGGTTCAGATGAATGGAAAGAAGCTAGACAAAGGTGTATGAAAGATGCAAGTTTGGGACTCAACACAAATCCCGACAGCCTCCCATGGTGGATGAAAAGAAAGATGAGTGGGTAGGAGATCCTATCAAAATCTTGCTCGAAGAGGCTCTTGAGTGACAAAGGAACGCGATGATGGACAACTTTGCCCAGATCCTTCAGCGGCTACCTAGGGGTGACACATCTACTTCTAGCATCTATTCTGGAAGCACCACACCCTTTAAGGTACAAGTTAACTTTGACATTCCCATATTTGAGGGTCAAATAGATGCAAACGTTGTAGATAAATGGTTAAATATGCTAGAAGGGTATTTTTCTATTCATGATTTTTCCGGCCAAGAAAAGATGACTTTCGCTCTTCTCAAAGCCAACCCCCACGTCAAGGACTGGTGGGAAACCTACTGTGAGCAGAAGGATGAAAGTACAGCCTCACTTTTTTCAACTGCACCCACTTGGAATTCATTCTGGAATGCCATAAAGGAGCAGTACTACCCTGTCAAAAGCTATGAGGATAAATACATAAAATGGACCGCGCTGCAGCAAGGAAGGGACCAAGACGTGCCAGAGTTTACCAATATTTTTCATACCTTTCGCACAGAGTTGGGTATCAAGGATTCTGAGCTGCATTTGGTACTCAAATATCGTGGCTGCCTACACAGGTACATCCAGGACGAGATGGAGTTCCTAAACATCTCCTCGCTCGGCATGGTGTACCGATATGTTGTCAAGATCGAGCAGAAGTTTAAATAGAAGAAGCAAGACTTTGGATCTGCAAATCCGAAGCAAGGGAAAGGCACCCACAAACCGCTGAACAAAGGACAAATCCAAGGCGGGGTGGCCGAGGACAACTCACCAAAGCTGCAAGCAAAGAACAACAATGTGAAGCTGAAGAAGGACAAGGGAAAGTGGTGTGAGTTCCATAAGAGCTCCATTCACAAAACAAGTGAATGTCAGGCCAAGTAGTCACTAGTGCCCGAGCTAAAGTATTCAAAATCAGACGCATGTTCAGACTCTGAGTCAGAACCCAATAAGGGGAATGACAAAGGGAAGCAGATTATCGATGTGGAGCCCAACGCCACCGTTGCCACCACAAAGATCCACAAGGAGGAACCCAAAGATCCAGAGGAGGAGGAGCGCCTCTTCCACTCCCAGATGTGAGTAAAGGGCTCCGCGCTACAGTTCATTATTGATAGTGGGAGCCAAAACAACCTCATTTCGGCAGAGGTCATGAAGCAGCTGGGCTTACCGACCACAACACATCCACAACCGTACACCATCGAGTGGCTTCACCAAGGATGAGATATTCGGGTGAGCCAATAGTGTCGCCTTCCATACAACATCAAGCCCTTCACGGATGAGGTATTATGTGATGTTGCTCCCCTTGATGTTTATGATGTATTATTAGGCAAACCATACTTATGGAAGTGACATGTTGTATATGAGTCAAGGCCTCGTGCTATTATTGTTACTTTGGGAAATAAGTTGTATAGGATACCGGAGGTAGCATCGCCTACTGCCATCTCTTTGGTTACTGTAAAGCAATGTAGTAAGCTCATTTCCAAAACCAGGAAATTTGTTTTCCTGATGATACGCCCTTAAGGAAAGAAGAAGATGGTGGCCACGACCTCCAGACAGGGCCCCTCTGCATGACAACTATAGATGTACAAGGTCATGGAGGAGTACGAGGACATCTTCACCTCCCCCATAGGGGTTCCTCTGCATTGTCAGGTCAAGCACTCCATCGATTTGACCCCAGGTGCACCGCTACCTAATTGACCAATCTATCGGTGCTCCGTTTTGGAGAACGATGAAATCAAGAGGCAGATTCAGGAGCTGCTGCAAAAAGGTCACATCCGACCGAGTTCATTGCCCTGTGGGAGCCTGATCATGTTGGTACAGAAGAAGGATGGGACTTGGAGACTCTGTATTGACTATCGGGCGTTGAACAAGACCACTGTTCGGAATAGGTACTCGATCCCACGGATTGATGACCTTCTGGACCAACT